>PVIA01003386.1:0-170646 GCA_004024845.1 Tonatia bakeri
ATTTTGGGAAACAATCATGGAGGCCGACATAAATTAATAACTATTGTCAGGTGGAAAAGATCAATGCAACCAATTAAACCGATGTTGAATCAGGAGTGATGCAGAGTCTATTCGCCAGAGCGAACTGCGTAGCTCCCCTTCCACAGAAGGGCCTGCTCTGGGTGGTTTAGTGTGAATGGCATCAGGAATGGGAACAGATTTTCTATTCTTCATTGACTTTCACAATTACATTATGATATCTTTTCAGATTGCTTTTTTAATGTGTCTTATTCAGGGTTCTTTAAACTTCTTGGTTTGGTGAGTTTATTTTTTAATTTAATTTGGAAAACAATTAGGCATTATTTTTTCAAATATGTTTTGCTCATCCTTTTATTAATTTATTTTTCCTTTCCTTCTAGTACTCCAATTAAATTGGGATAGAGTACTTGGTATTGTACCGCAGCTCACTGAGGTTCTCATTATTTTTATTTCATCCTCCCCACACCCATGTTTATTTTAAGGTAGTTTCTAGTGTTCACTGTTTATTTCTTTTTTGATGTCTAGTCTGCAGCATTTTTAATTTGAAATTTTTATTTTTCAGTTTTTTAAATTTCCATTTCTTTATTAAAATATCTATATTGATATTTTTATTTGCTTTTATAGTACTCCTGGTCTCTTTTTAAAAATCAACAAGTATATTTATAATACTCACTTTATTTTTTTTATGTAGAAAAGCAATTTATTCCATTATAAACACTTACACTGCTAATCACGGAGAACAGACCTGCCCAAAACAGAGACAGCATCAGACTAGTGTTCAAGGACCACCTCTTGGGAGGAAAAAAGCAACTCGTAACAATTCACTCCTCTCAACTGACAGTCTACATGTCAGGTAAAAACATACTTGGTAGCCCCAAGTTTAAAAAAATATTTTACAGAAAGGAGAGAAATAATATGAAAACAGCTCAAGAAATACAATAACAAGCAAAAATATATGGGGAAAGAGAAACACATAGTTCTGACTTAAGAAACTGAGTCTACCTAAGAAAATGTGCATCTTAGAAAGTCAGGTGTAAAGGTTTTAGAGTAGGGATTTCTATGACTTGAATCTCCCCTAATCCCCGAATAAAAGCAGCATCTTGCAGGATGTATACTCCATGGCTCAGACACCACTGCACTTGGCTCTGTTCTGTACTTCTACCCTTTACTTAAATGAGTCTAAATAACCTGGGGATATAGCATAAGAAAAAAATAACTACCCATAATATTCCCTTTTCAGTGGCTACTTTAGATCTTTGTTACTAAAAAATTCCTGAAGAAAATTTAAATATAAGTCTGTACCTTTGCTCACAAGACCCCACTTAATATTTAGAAATCACCCTGGGTTGAAGGTAATAGCATTGTTGATGGTACCTAACTATAGAAAGATAACTGAACAAAGTCTGCATCTCAAAACCAGTGTTAAATCAATGTCAGGATTGAGAGGGGAAAAAAGAGGAGTCTAAAATCACAAGAGGTGCAGATGGATCTAAGACCCCTGTCCTTCTGGATCCATGCTTCCTTCAGGGTCTTCATCATTATTAATGTTCTCTACTACCTGCCACATTTGCATGACATTGTCTTCTGACACAGGGCAGAGCACCCAAGGTTCATTGGGGCTCCAGGTGATATCAGGTATCTCAGCAGTGTGACCACACTTCTGAGATGAAGAAACAACTTCCGTGTCTCCTCTTCTGCATCTTCCAGGGATTGTTCCTCTCCAATTTTACTTGAATCCCATTCCTTCAGACTGAGATCAGTACCATTGAAAGCCAAAATAGTCTCATTGTGACGCAACCTGCAATATTTCATCCTTATGTGATTCAAAGGATCCCGCAAGGCAACAGTTTTATCAGCTGACCCTGTGGCAAAGAAAGGCAGTTCGTTTCAGCAGTGTGAACATCGACTGAGTGGCTTGGTTTGGAAGTATTGTTTGCATGAATGTCCCAGATCATAAGTTTCTGATCATCAACAACTGACCCTAACAGAAACTCATGGAGCACTTGCCAGGGGAACATTTTCTACTACTGCTGTATGCCTTGTGAAGACGGTCTCAGCAGCCACAATTTTTCCTTCCTTTGGAACAGCACTGAGATCCTGTAAGCAGGTGGTGTGGTCATCTGAAACACTAAGTTCCCACTGAGATAGCCCATAGCCTTCCTTCTGGTGTCCACAGAGACCTATGTTTGGGTAGCACTCTCCAGAAGGATCTGGTTTGGAAAGATGTTTTGTATAGTCAAAAACAGGAACATCACTCATTGCAATGATGCAAGGGAGTCTTTGTTGCAATGATGCAAGGGTTCCAGACATACAACATTCCCCTTTACTTCTCCTTCAGGGTTGATCTTAAATTCTATTTCAATTTGTTCCACTAACAGCCAAAACCTCCAAATTCTCCAGTCCTCCTTTCTCTGTTGTAGAGTGAAGCGTCAAACTGATCATCACTGTTAGGGAGCTGCACACTGGTTATCACAAGGTGGTTTTGTCCATCTGATGTGCGTGTCTGCAGGACAAGTCAGTGAGTGATGAAATCTTTCCCTTCTGGTCTGGTTACATCTGGAAACTGCTGTGCAGTTGGGCTGGGTCACTCTAGAGTATAGGTCATTACCAAACTATAGAGAAAAGAGGTATTTTTTTTCTAGTTTTTGGACATTTTGTTAATCACACATTCTTCTGTTGCATCATCAAAGGCTGCTTCTTTGTTGGCCCTGGTGGTCAGGCAAGCAGGTGGGATCCTGGGTGTAGCATTGCAGGAGGGCAGGGAGGCTGCAAGCACTCATCTTGCTTATCATTGCTACAGTAGGCCTAAAACAGCCTTCTCTCTGAGGCAGAATTGGACCTAATTCTGAGACATTAGCCCAACTCAGGTTTCTGCTTAATAATAGAGGAGCTATGTTTCTTCACTCTGAGTGGTCCTAACTCAAATGTCTCCCATCTCTGCATGTACTCCTAGGATTGCTCAGTTCCCAGCTGTCTAGTAGCCACTTCTTTGCTGGTCATTTTTCTTTCATCTATTCTGTGCCTGGCCTTATGAAGGTGTCATCCTTAATATGTAAAGCTTTGTAGTCTTCCAAACACTTGAGGATTTCTAAAGCTCTGTTTCTACGCTTTTCTTTTCTTCTGTGCTTACTCCTGTGTGTTCAATAGTCCTGAACTCAACCTTCTGTCCCCTTAGCTCAGCATGACTAAGGTACTTTTGGTTTCCCCGTTTTTGTGCCGCTGTCCCAAAAGTACCTTCAGACAATTAGCCAGAACGATTGAGGGGCGTCCCTTTTTTATGTCCTTTCTCTTGCAGATCACCCTCCTGCACTGCCAGTTATGTTAGATGAAATGGAGAAAAGGCTACTCCAGCATTGATCACTTCTCTAAGGCAAGCAGCTGAGGTCCAAGATGGTCAGGTTTTATCACACTGTGATAGCAAACAAATCAGGTCTGCAGATCAATCAGGTCATAGGTTTTCAGGTTACTACCATTTAAATAAAGAATTTTCTTTGTAATTCAGGAAAACAGTCATCACTACAGTTCTAAAAATCAATGAGAAGTCCCAGTAATTTAGCAGAGAATATGGAGGTGATGCTTGGAGTACAAGCAGCTGGCATTTTGGTTGGGAGACTCAATGGGACAGCAAGGCTCCAACTGTAGTAATGAAGATGATAAGAATAACTGAGGTTTCCAAGAAAACTCATAACTAGAAACGGGAAAAATGTCTAGAGCTAAGATAGTGGCCTGCTTTCACTAAGGGTGGTTAGCTAAAAAGTTGGGCTTTGAAGCTGGTTATTACTGTAGAAATGCAAAAGGGATGGCAGGAATTCTGATTCAGGTAGTAACAGCAGAGCAAATGGTTAAATTTGGCTACACCCTGAAACAGATTATCAGTGAAGTCAAAGAGAGAAGCAGTTTAGGAGTCCAATCTGACAAAATGCATTGCTTCTTCCTGATTGAAAACCCTTTGGTTTGGAATTGCATCAGAATAAAATCTTTATGCCAAAATACCAGACGTTCTAGCTGGGGCAGACAGAAAACTTGGGCTGAGGGTCACCCTATCCCTGCAAGCCAGCAAACTTAATACGAAAGATTTTTTAGAACACTTTCTTCATGTGATTTAAGTCACTTAGCAATTTAGGCTTGTAGATTATATATCTTAAGAGTTCAGTTAGTTAAATAGCATTAGGAACTTCCTGGTATCATCAAGATGGCCCCCAAAAATACAGTCTGTAAATATGACACATGTAAGACACAAAACAAAATTAACAAGCCCCACTAGAAATAAAATAGGCAGTAGTAAAATGAACATGGCAGAGGGAAATTTATGAGGGTAATTGATCTCTTGATCATTAAGCAAGATATCTATTGATATTTTTAAAAATCCATTTCAGGCAATTGCATCCACTGACTTTTTTTTTCTTCCCTACTATAACATGTCTACCCAGAGGGAACCAAAATAATTGAGCAAATAATGAAGATGACAGTGGGAACTACCCCAGTGTGCTGTTAACATAACACATACTCAGAAATACCAAGGACACAGCAATTTTCATGCCAGCTACCCAAATTGAACATAGTAAATTCTCAACAACTGCACTGATACAGTGTATGGCAATTTATAATGGAGTTTCCCTATTTTAAATCACTGTTATTCATGGAGCGAGTACAAAAGTACTTGGTAATAATCCTGCACTGCTGAATCCCAGGCTACCTGCAGCAGGATTAGTATCCTGAGTTCAGGAAAATGAACTCAGAACTATGATTTGCCCTTTAATTAGAGACCTTCGGACTGAGCTCTGGGATGCTTACCATTTTCCCCTTTGAAGAGATACCTATTTTAAAAGAGCATTTTCTGCCGGTATATGACCACTAATTAAACATCATGGTAATGTTGGGCAAAGATCTCTGGATTGGTAGTCAGGGGGCCTCAATAATTTTAGCTGTGAACAAAATTCTACTATGCCTTGTCTCAGCAAAGACCACTGACAATGCTCAGGTGCTCAAGGATGCCTGATCTCATCGCCTACTTAATATGTCTCTCCTGCCCAACCCCACCAGTCAGTCACTTCTATCACATTACCCTGTGGTAGATGTGGCTTGTTCACTTCATAGCACTGGTCCCTATCTAAAATGAACTGTCCTATGTATTTATTTGTTTTCTACATTAGAACATAAACCCTAAGAGGGCAGAGACCTTTTCTTTCTTATCTACGATTATAACCCAATAGCTTCTAGAAAATAATAGATGTCAAAAAGTAATTTTCAAATCTAATATATCACGTGAGCCACTCATGCTTCTGACCTAGTAGATATTCTGTTCCTTCTTCAGACTCATAGGCTTCATTATCATAAGCTAATAAAGCAGCCAAGTGAAGTTGCTTGTACCTAATATAGTGTTAGATTTTTAAAAAATATCCAAGAAGTGGCCCTAGCTGGGTAAATCAATTGGTTGGAACATCATCATGATATATAAGGTTGCAGGTTCAATCCCCAGTCAGGGCATATACAAAAATCAACCAGTGAATGCATAAATAGGTGGAACAGCAAAATGATGTTTCTCTCTCTCTCTCTGTCTAAAATTTAATAAATTTAAAAAATATATCCAGAACTACACAGAGTTGTATCTAGAAATTGCCATTCAGATCCTAGGTGTTCTAGGGATAGGAGGCATGAAGAAGACATAGATTCTACCTAGAAGACTGTCAACATGAAACTTAGCACTGAGAGAGAGTGGAAAAGCAAGCATGTACACAAACTACAATATAATAAAATTTGCCAGCACCTGGATATTCCAAATCAGTCTTTGGAAAGTGTATCCTAGAACATAGACCTAAGAGATAACTTTCAGAGCCCCACACACGGAGCATTTGGTGATGCCCTCTGTTTCTGCCAAATGAAAATAAAATTTTTGAGGCCCATTTCCAAATATAAAAGAAAGGAAATTAAATTTCTTCCACGTGGCATTGGGCAAGAGAACAAAATTAAGACTAATGGGATACCTAGGAATAAACCTACCCAAGGATGTAAAAGACCTGTTCTCATGAAATTTTAAGACACTGAAGAAAGAAATCAAAGGAGAGACAAAAAGTTGAAGCATGCACTATGTTCATGGATAAAAAGAATTAACATCATTAAAATGCCCATACTACCCAAAGCAATCTATAGATTCAACACAATTACTATCAAGATTCCAAAGATGTATTTCACAGCACTGTAACAAATATTTCAAAAATTTATATGGAAACACAAAAGGCCCCACATAGCAACATGGATCCTGAGAAAGAAAAACAAGTTTGGAGGAGTCACACTATCTAATATGAAACTATACAATAAGGCCATAATAACCAAAACAGCATGGTACTGGCATAAAAACAGACACACAGATCAATGGGACAAAATAGAGAGTCCAGAAATATATCCACACCTTTATAGTCAATTAATATTTTACAGAGGAAGCAAACATACACAATGGGCTTAAGATAGTTTATTCAATAAATGATGTTGGGAAAATTAGACAGATACATGCAGAAAAATGAATCTAGACCATCTCCTTACATCACACACATGAATAAATTCAGAGTGGATTAAAGACTTAAATGTTAGATGCAAAACCTTAAATATCATAGAAGAAAACATAGGTAGCAAAATCTCAAGCATTGCTTGTAGAAATTTTTCATTGCATATATCTTCCCAAGCAAAGGAAACAAGAAAAAATAAACAAGTGGGACTAATAAAACTAAAAATATTTTTGCACAGCAAAGGAAAACATCGACAAAATCAAAAGACAACCCACAGAATGGGAGAACATATTTGTTGATACAGCTATAAGGGGTTAATATCCAAAATTTATAAAGAACTTATAAAACTCAATACCATGGGGCAGTATGAAAGTGGAAGGTGGCAGATGGGTAGGGCAGGGGAGAGTAATGGGGGGAATGGAGACAACTGTAATTGAACAATAATAAAAATATAATAATAAATAAGAAAGATTTTGCTTTATTTAACTGCTCCAACAATTAAAACTCTGCCAACATCATGGGCTCATTTAGATAGTAGTAAGGATTCTGTCCCAAGAGAAAGACAAACAGAAGATGGAATTTTTTCAAATATTTTTGAGGAAAGTCAGGAATCAGATTGTAAATTGAATTAGATAACTTTCTGAGTCCTTCCCAATGCTAAGATTCTGTTTTATTTTGTATATCATCAAAGTCTATTGAAATCATTTAATAGTTAAAAATGCCTTCTGTGTCAGTTACTGGAAATGAAAAGATAAACACTACACATGAAGTATTAAAACAAAGTACCTAACTCCTACCATATTATCTCTGCTTGTTCACACATATAAAACAGGTCATGACTCAGCTGCTTGCTTTATCCAGTTATTTGCAGGATGATGGGCCATTCTGGTCACCATGTGGAAATCAATTATTTCTTTGTGGTTTACTCCAGTGGTAGCTCCAAGATACACAGTGGAGTTGGCTTGTGGTTTTGGGGTCACAGTCCTGCTGGTGGTGGTTCTCATTGTCGTTTACCATGTTTACTGGCTGGAGATGGTCCTGTTTTACCGAGCACATTTTGGAACAGACGAAACCATTTTAGGTGAGTAATGGAAGTTTGATGTAAATCTCTATTGTCATTTCAGAAAACATTTTGGCTCAACAAAGTCTAGATTTACTGGGAGATTTAATCAGACTACCTTTTGTTTTAGCTCTCACTATTGAAAATATTTCTAACACATATTCTTTTTTTTTCAATATGGTATTTAATCTAGATTGGCACTGCCCAAAAAGAAAGTGAAATTTTTTATATCTATTTAACTTAATATGTTAAAATATTAACATTTTAGCTTATAATTAATATTAATGAAGATATTTTAATCTTATTTTTTGGTATTAAAACTCTTCAAAATTCAATATGTATTCTACTTATAGCATATGTCAGTTCAGACTAACTGCATTTCGAGTGCTAAGTAGCCACTCTTTGTCTCAGACTGACCCATGTACCAGAAGCATTAGAATCACATAGGAATTCATTAAAAGCAGAATCTTAAGCCAAATCCTTATTTTGAATTAGAATCTGTATTTAAACAATGTTCCTAAGTTGTTCATGTGCTCATTAAAGTTTAAGAAGCTTGGTTCTAGTGTGTAATTTCCTGGTGACAAGGATAGAACATTTAAAGGTATAGATTCTTAGACCCGTCACTTAAAGATTCCCATTCAGTAGGTTTGTGGAAGAGATGCAAAGAACCCATGATTTTAATGAGAAGTGATTTTAATAATTAGGCAACTTTGGGAAAGGTTGGTTTATTGACTATAAGTATATTTTTAATTATAATTATTTTCAGGTATAAATTAGAACATTTCTAATTTTTTTTTCAATTTATAACTAATATATTAGTGAGTAACATAATAAGACAGTAGAAATATTCTGCATGGTATTAATTACCAGCCCCTATTATTGACTATTTGCTGCCTGATTCTGTTAATCTATAGTTTAATGCACCAAACCTCACTTATTTTCCACCATAGAAACTGAACTCAGTGAGGTGGGAGTAGAAGCCACATCCAATAAAAATTGCAATTATGCCTTGGAACAGTCATTTTGCCTGAAGACCTGTCACAAGTGGGAAATCACATTGAAATCTGTCAGATACTTTATACATGTAAAAAATGAGATATCTAATTTCTAAAAGTTTGGCTTAAGAAAAATATGCAATACTGTTGAGAAACTTACCTAACTTTTACTGAATCTGTGTTCCTTTTTTCTAGATGGGAAGGAATATGATATTTATGTATCCTATGCAAGGAATGCCGAAGAAGAAGAATTTGTATTACTGACCCTCCGTGGAGTTCTGGAGAATGAATTTGGATACAAGCTGTGTATCTTTGACCGAGACAGCCTGCCTGGGGGAAGTAGGTATTTCCAACGAGTACAAGTGATGCTACCTTGAAAGACAAAAGGGATCACTAGCTTTGGATCATGGATGAAAATCATGGCCCAGCTCTATGTTGGCATTTTTGGACATTTAATGTCCAATTATTTGATATAATAGGCAGAGATTCTCTAGGAATAAAACTACATTGGAAGATGTAGACTATTCAAATACGGTTTATAGTATAAATATTTTCCCTTGTAAGCTTTAAAAATTCAATTTCAGAGAAATTTGGATGCACAGTGGAATAGAGCTCTGTAAAATGTCAAAGCTTTAAACATCCTTTTTACTCACATTTAGATTTTTCAAAGGTTTAGCTCATCTACATTAATTTGCCAAGAATTTTTTCTGCATAGACTGAGTTTAAACAAAACATTTTTACCAAGACTAAGGTTTACTCAATTTTACTAAAAATGAATTGCAGAAGACAGTGCATGGAATTTTTCTTTATATTACTCACTAATAATAATTAAAATATTTCCCATTGGCATTTGCCAATTTCCTTTTCCTCACTTTTGTTTTCCAGCAAATTAACACAACTCAATTTCTCCTTTCTCTTGGGTCAGTTTCTTCCTTTCCATCAGCTTACACATTTGAGATATAGTTTTAAATTTTACAAAGTCCAATTCATTCTACTGAATAGTAGGTTAAAAAGAAAGAAGATAGAATTGCTGAATGTTTTAACATAAAAGTACATGCCTAATTTTCAGGTCCATCCTATGACATTCAAAGTAATGGCCCATCTGAATCTGTTTCATGAATACATAAAAGCATTCCTAAACCCACTGTTAATCTTCAGACTTTTAAAATGAATGTGATGTCTCCAACTTTCAGCACAATAAATTTTCATCCCCTAAAATACTGTTTACATTAATCACTAATCACTTCACATATTTTTTAAAACTATTATACAGGTAAGTGCAAATAGCCTAAATTTAATTATAATCTAATATAGACTTACTTGTTTGTTCTCATGTTGAATTAGCGGGATCACTTATTTTGCTTGTGTTCTGCAGTGGATGTCTCCTTTAGTATGATTTTGCCCGGAAATGTTGGCTTGATTACAGAAACAAAGGATACATTCCACCCATTTTAAGGCTTAAAGTCCTAAATAATTTACTCATGCATTCGTTCATATGTGCAACTATTCAAAAAATATTTATCAATTGTGTGAACGTTATATAAAGATTTATAGCATAACAATGATGTAAGACCCTCCAATAGGTGTTGATAGTTCTTTAAAGAATTCAAGTTCTACATAATTACTCTTGCATCCTGCTTTGATGTTTGATCCTTGTGATCTTTCTGAGTTCTCCCTGCTGTTCTTCCTGGGTCCTCTCTTTGCCTCTGGGTCTCTTTCCTTGTTTACACACAGTCAGCTTACAACAATACTGCTTGGAATAGATGATTATTTATTTCTGGATTCTGCTCCAGGCTGCACAAGCTATTTTAATTACAAGTTTCCCCCCACTGCCTCTGTATCTCTGAAGATTAAGGAAGAAAACAACGGTTTATGAAAGTATGGTAAGTCATGAAATAGCTTTCCACAACACTAGTGTATTTCCTAGATTTGGCTCCTATCTGAACCCAGATAAAGGATTAAACAGTCTCTGATAAGCAACCTAGAGATGGATTATTCCCAAGAGTTTTCTGACAGGAACTAACCAAAGCCTTGACAACAGAGTAACATTAAGGCGCATTTCGATTTTCTTTATTCTTTCTTCTCTTCTGACCTGAAGAAAGCATTTGCCTGGTGGTGAAGGCAGACAGATCAGCCAGCAGCTGCCGAAACACATGGCTTCATCACAATGATAGGAGTTTAAGGAGAAAGATCCAGGGATTAATTTAGCTTCCTGAGTAGAGATCAGAATAGAAAGCTGAGCTAAGAATGTGATGTAAGCCAAAATGCCATTTAGTTGGCTAGATGGTTTTTAAGTTCCCATTTCCATGGCATTCTAGTCAGGAGGTGTCTGGCAACAGAGAGGGACGTGCAAAAAATGAAGAGTCTTGCTCTTGCTGTCTGTGTTTGTGGAAAATATATTTCTATGATTTTGACCCTGTAATGTATGTATTAATGAATGCTCCCTGGCCATAGAGAGTTGTTACATGGACATCTTTGAGGAGAAAAGGCCGAGAAGCTGCTTTAGATGGGACACAACCTGCCACATGGTTTAGAAGAAATTTATTTCAATACAACCCTTTTATTCCTTGTATACCAAATAATGCTTTTTGAAGACCAATGTTATGGAAGCGCATTTTGGCTTCAGCCCTGCATGGAGTTATTTTGGTCTTAGAATATGTGCGTGCAGTTACTATTCTTCTGAGGAGAGTGGCATTTGGTGAACCGAGTGAAAGGATCTGAGGATTAAGTTGTTCAAAGTGTTCTTAGTCAAAACTTTCACCTCAACTCTCAGGCTGATATCTGAAGTTCCCAACACTTGCTCCTCAAACCCCAGGCTTTTGGGGAGTTCTTGGCCAACACTAATCCCCCTGGTATTTTCTTTCCCAGTTGTCACAGATGAGACCTTGAGCTTCATTCAGAAAAGCAGACGTCTCCTGGTTGTCCTAAGCCCCAACTACGTGCACCAGGGAACCCAAGCCCTCCTGGAGCTCAAGGCCGGCCTAGAAAACATGGCCTATCGGGGAAACATCAACGTCATTTTAGTGCAGTACAAAGCTGTGAAGGAGACGAAGGTGAAAGAGCTGAAGAGGGCTAAGGCGGTGCTCACGGTCATTAAATGGAAAGGGGAGAAATCCAAGTATCCACAGGGCAGGTTCTGGAAGCAGCTGCAGGTGGCCATGCCCGTGAAGAAGAGTTCCAGGTGGTCTAGAAGTGGCGAGCAGGGTCTCTCCTATTCATCCCTGAAAAATGTATGAAAGGGACAATGAAAGTGTAACGTATCCAAGGGTACTCTGGAAGAAAGAGTTCCTCCTTCTTTATGCCCAATTTATTGTTTCACAGACAGAAAACAATTCTGTGGAAGCCTTCCCATGGCGATAAATTGAGGGTGACTGTGTGACTAGCTGTTCTGTTTCCTTAGGCAATACTAAGTTTCAGAATGATTGTGCCACCAGTCTGTCACCAGTCTCTGATGTCACTATGTTCTTTGCAGACAAAGACTTGGTTGATACACATTTTTTCTTCTGCATCTTCTATCTCTCTTATTACTTGTCTCTATCCTCTCTCTCTCTCTCTCTCTCTCTCTCTCTCTCTCTCTCTCTCGCCTGCCCCTCTCTCATTTTAACATTATGGGGCAGCCTTTGGCCCTGAACTGAAAGATAAGCAGGGTCTAAATTTACTTTACCTGAGGATAATGAGCTCTTTTGCTCTCTCTGCTGTCCCACGCAGCATCACAGCGGGACTGACACCCGCGTAGACGATACAGAGCAGTGTTACTGAAACTGTTCCTATAACTGACTGTAGGACTTGCCTGCATTTTCTCCTGTACCCCTGTGCCTTTTATCTCAGGTAATTGATGTCTTTTTTGTCAACTTGAAAAATATAATGTTTTTATTAGAGTAAACTTCTGAGTATCTCTAGGCTGACCCATACTTATCATTCCATCTTCCTTCTCCACTGTCACTTGCTTGTATCAGTCACTCAGAGTTTGCAGGTGGCTCTGTACCTGGCTCGTACTGGAGGGAAACTTCTCTAATCTCTAATAGTGTTAATAGAGTGAAAGAATGCTTTTAGGGCATTTTCTGGCTTATAAGAAAAGAGCAGAACAGGGTGTTTGGCCATTTGTCTTTTAATCTCAGCATTACTAATGTGAATATTAGGAAAATGATTTCTCCTCATTTGTTTCTGTCTCCCCATTGTAAAGTGTTGAAGTCAGACTCAGTGACCTTAAGAGTGGCTTTTGGCATTGATATTCTAAAAGAATTAACTGGACCTCTAGTATTTTACCTATTTTATTCACTGCTACAGTTAATACACTCAATCCAAACAGGTCAGCTGAAAAATCGTCAGTGTAACTTGTTTTAGTTTGTTTTTAGTAAAATTTAACTGTTTTTAGGACTTGAAAAAGTAAAAATTAAGTCCATAGTTTACAGAGTGATGAATATCTGTCATATATATGTGTGTGTAGGTATGTGTATAAAAATTACATATATATTTATCTATATTACATATAGATATATATGAATTATATATGTGTATATATACGTATATACACAATTATATTCATGTGTGTATGTCTCCATACACACACACACATATATATGCATATGACTTTAACTAGTCACTAGCACAGTATTATAAGCTACTGGAACTCTTGTCCAGTCTTTGCATTATGTTTTTACTGTAATGCTTTTGTGTCCGTGTTTTCTGTACATTAACAGTATTTGTGAATTCACCGATCACAGAGAGGTAGCTGTTAGCTCACGCCTTCCCTAAATTAGTGTAAACAACTTACTACTGCTGCAGTTGATCTAGGGTCTGTTGTGCACAGAGTTTCTATGGTCACTGCCAAGCAGTAGCCGTCATTTGGCGTTAGTTGATCATTTACTATGTTCTGGACACACACACTTAAAAACGAAACTGTGTGAATCTCAGTGCTCCCAGTACTGGAGAAATCTCTATTTGGACTGTTGCGTTATAAATGAGCCTGAGTATCCTATGAAACACCATAACCTATAATTTAAGGAAACCTTTATCCTGTAGTATATTGTTGAACAATTCTAAAACTATCTCTTGCATTTAAAAGTTCTTCAGCAGTATTAAAGTACATAATGCATCATTTCTTTATAGAGGATCACTGATCATTTTAAATTGAATATAAGCATGAATTCTTGACTCTGAAACTGATCTCGAAGTCACTGTTGGCTCTCACATTTTTAGCCTCATTGATACTTTCTCTTGGAACAAACCACAGTCATCCCTCCTAACTATCCTTCACTCACAAGAACAGAGGAAACCTGACTCCAGATAACCTCTGTATATCAAATTCTGACATTAGCTTTAGATAAGTTGGGGGGGCAATCCCATCACCAAGGATCCATTCTTTTTGCACTTTTGGATTCCATATTTATCCCAAACACTGTTGGGTGTCCCTAGAAATGTCTTGACATCTTTTTTTTTTTTTTTCCTATTTATATTCTTGTCTTTGGTACTGAACTTTTCCAAATGCTAAAATCTAAAGCATCTCAAGTATACATGATATGTCTCATTTTAAGAGAAAGTTTTCAAGATATTTTATTTGTTTTATGTCCTAGAAGATACCTAATACAGAGTATTTGAGGGAGATGGAAAACCATAATTTAGAGAGCGGAAAGGAATTGCTCTCTCATGTTAAAAAATAAATATCTAAAGTTAAAAAAACACTTAATGTTTGAGATATGTGATATAAAGACCTTCTTCAACCAAGTTAACAGAGTATCTAATTACACAATTATTGTGTATGCAAAATTTAATTTTCTTCTGTATTGTAACTTAGATGATTCCCTAGGATTCAAATAAAAATCATCCTTTTGTATTGGAGAACAAAAGCATCACTCTGCTGTTAATCGTCCGTTTTCTTTCCATAGGTTTTAATATTTTAAGGTTATCTTTTTTATTTTCTTCATAAACTTTTGTATTTTCCATTTGATTTGTACATTTATTTTTAAAATAAACCATTTATTTTCAGCTTTGAATTTTATTTTGTGCATGTGTTTTATGTCATTATTTTCATGTTTGGACACAAGAAATGAGAATAAAAAGAAAGACACATGTGAAATGTCATGTTACACTAGTTAAGTTTTTCTTTCTGAAAGAAATATGAGAAAAATGGGAACTTCATCTCGAGAATATTTTCTTTACATGTGAGTAAAAGACTTAAGTAAAATGAATTGTTCTAGCATACCAGGTGTGTGTGTGTGTGTGTGTGTGTGTGTGTGTGTGTGTGTCTAGAGAGCCAGAGAGACAGAAAGAGGCAGACAGGGGGGTGGAGGGACAGAGAGAGAAATTCTTTTGAAAAAAGACACAATTTGTTCCTTTTTGTCCAACCTGGAACTTGGGCAGCTTACAGGAACCTCTTACCTGACATAGGCTTTAATGCAGCCCCAGGGCAGTTGCTTTGGAATGAGATCAATTAATTAGTAACCTGCTTTTAGTTAACACATCATAATTTGCATAAGTGAATCAAAAATGCATTCCTATCACAAATTTAAAATAAATTAGATAAATATTTGGAAATTCACTTTCTTTTGCATTTTAATAGGAAGTTTATAGTAACAGCAAAGGCTTCTTCCATAACTTTTTTCTATTCATTTATTTTAAGAATATTTATTGAGTTTCTATAACTGAACTGGTTACATTAGTAAAAATTTTCCTACTGAATATTTTTTTTACTTGCAAGGCCATCTCCAAAAAGTACACTTAGGATCAATGGAGGAGGATTGTTTGGAAACAGATTTCTACTCAGTTAGGAAATAACTTTGAAGCAGACTTGACCAGTAATGTGTTTCACTGTCTTTGAAAGTAGTAGGCCACGACTACTTGTGTTGTACAGGCAGAGATTAGATAAATCTTATTAAGATTTTGTACATGGGCTTTTCACGTTGGATAAGTGGTGATAAGTCTGAAATGTCTTCCAACTCTGGACATATTAAATTACCTTCTAGAACCTAGTGGTGACTATTTGGTTTGAACGACAACAGTTTCAGTGTCAGTAGTTTGCTCATCCCGGTCACCTGGCTATTACTGACCTTGTTAAAATGCTCAGGATACTGTCTGCAGTCATTCACTGATGTCTCTAGGTCTTTGACGCCAGTAAAGTCACAGTATGGCAGACGATGCATATTCAACAACTAGTTTGTCTGTTTTCTCTGAAGTATTTTTGACAATGGACTTGGAGATTGTTTCAGTAATTGTTGGTATCTGCATGTATTTTAAACTGAATAGACAGAATTTGTAAAACTTATGATTCTCATAAATTCACATGTTAAAGTGATTCCCTAAAGTTGCCATCAAAAATTGATTCAGATTCAATCAACATTAGTCCATACTTTATTTTAATATTGTGTTTGCTATACATTTATATTTAGGTATCTCTAATCTATTTAAAAACCTTCCAAATTTTCTTTCATATGTATCTTATAGATACATTCAGACTTAAATATATTAAGATTAAAAAACAGAGACAAATGGAGAAACCAATATTTGAATTAAGATCTATCTTACAAATTAGGTGTCCACCCTTTATTTTTTTACTACACGTCAAGTTTTAAGAGAGACAGACAGAGGGACAGAGGCTTGCTGCTCTTTCATACACCGATAACTCAGCCAAAGGACAAAATTGCTTACCTAATTTAACTGTAGGGGGATTTCACAGAGGCTATGAATTTTAAAGGCAGGAGTATTTTGTCTTGAAGAGTTCGAAACCAGAAAATGTGAGTCGAAAACCGATTAAGTATAATACGAGAAAATGGCCTCAACATTCTGTAGCCACACGTCATTTTTTTTTAGCCCAACAAGGAAGATCTAATTTACAACTCCCTCTCAAAACAATCTTCTATACTAAAATCATAATAAATTGCAGCCTCAGATATAAAGTTTTGACAATTTGTAAGACTTAAAATACTCCATAAAGGATGCAACTTCTTCAAAGTGCTTTGTGAAGGCCCCCACCTGAGAGGCATCCTTACACCCTTTCCTCAAAGTTTGGAATTTCACCATACATATCTGTTTATTTAACATTGTCCTCTCTCAAGTACCAATGTAGGTTTAATACTAATATTTTTTTAAAGCCACAGGCTCTTTTTCAGAGGATCTAGAATACTGTTTTGTTTTCAACAGTTTTTATCCCTGGAGGCTATTTGGGAGTGAAACACACACACGATCTGAGTGCACGAGTCCCTTGTAATGAAGAACTACCCACGCTGTGTTAAAGGTTTACCTGATCTATCCTGACACAGGAGAAGCGGTAGGCTTCCTACTCTCACATTCTCAGGTTTATGAAAGACAGCTACGTGAGATTCTGAGCAGGACTAGGCAGAACAAAGGAGCTTATAAAACATGAGTGAACATTCACACAGGCTTTGAAGATTGGTGAAAATTTAGATTTCTCTTTTAAGATTGAAACAAGAATTACCTAAAACACTCTGCTGCCTTGATAAAACCAGTTAAAATTTCTTAAGAATTGTTCTTCCAATTCCCCTTCAAAATCATGTTAAATTCACTAATTGGAAAGAACTGATCTGGTAGGGAACATGGCTTCTTCATGCTTGTCAAATTAATAATGATCAATTCCACTGCAAACTTTCAGCTTGTCTTCACAGGGTAAAATGTTATTAGATCATTATTTCACCTCCGACCCCCAAAGCATAGGTACTCAACCTCCTGGTGTGTCTGTGGCACCTGTATTCAGAGTTGTCAATGGCTGTCATCTATACATTTGGAATTCTTTTCCTTCAGACAATAACATTGTTTAAGCTCTTAAATTTAACAGTGAGTTAAGCACTGAATTTACCTCAGGAACTTTCCCATTGGGATATGTCCAACTTCACCTCAGTAGCTGTTAGAATTGAATGTTTTACCAGAAGTCTTAATTAATTGACTGGTTCTTACCCAGTGTCAATGTGTTTGCCCTTTTAATTTACTGTTAAACCATATCTTCACACACACACACACACACACACACACACACACACACACACAAAGGAACTTTGGTTGACAACAAGGTCAATAGTATGAACTGTCTGATGTCTTACCCAAAAATTTTAAGTATCACAGATATAATTGTGTAAATCTTAGAAGACAATAATTCCTGATTGCTCTTTGCTAATCACACTATGTCTGAAGCATTGTGTTCAGTTTTGTTCAGGATACCCACTATTAAGAAGCACATATATAAACTGAACATTATATACAGCAAAATAATAAAGGTAGGAAAGAGGCTTGATACCATGTCATACGGGTAATAAGATAAAAGTCTTGAGGTTATTTCATCTAGAGGTGAGAAACAAAACCAATGTGATCACAATGGCTGCAAAATATTTCAGACATTTAAGGATGTAGATCTAGTACCACCACATAAAAGTGATAGGGAAGAATACTTCAAACCAAGAAATAATTTACAAACTGAGCTGAAACTAGCTGCTCATTTCAGAGGTGGCTAATTTCTCCTCCTTGAAGGTTTACTCATTGCCTTCCCTTTGTATGAGAAACAATGATGAGCTGAAACATATAAGTTTTCACTAGGCATCGTCCTATCTTTCCCTTTTCCTGTAGATACAGTGGAAGCAGTTTTTGACTTCATTCAGAGGAGCCGGAGGATGATTGTTGTCCTGAGCCCAGACTATGTGACAGAAAAGAGCATCAGCATGCTGGAATTTAAATTGGGTGTCATGTGCCAGAACTCTATTGCCACCAAGCTCATTGTGGTAGAGTATCGTCCCCTTGAGCATCCACACCCAGGCATCCTGCAGCTGAAGGAGTCTGTGTCTTTTGTGAGCTGGAAGGGAGAAAAATCCAAACACGCTGGCTCTAAATTCTGGAAGGCACTGCGGTTGGCTCTTCCCCTGAGAAGTCTGAGTGCCAGCTCTGGCTGGAATGAGAGCTGTTCTTCTCAGTCTGACATCAGTCTGGACCATGTTCAAAGGAGGAGAAGTCGTTTGAAAGAGCCTCCAGAACTCCAGAGCTCAGGGAGGGCTGTGGGTACCTCTCCAGCCTCAGGCACGATGTCCAAGCACAGAGGAAAGCCTTCCGCAGCTTGTCGCTGCTGTGTCACCTACTGTGGAGGAGAGAGTCACCTTAGGAGCAAGAGCCGAGCAGAGATCCATACCCAGCCCCAGTGGGAGACACACCTTTGTAAGCCTGTTCCCCAAGAGTCAGAAACTCAATGGATACAAAATGGTACCAGATTGGAAACCCCTGCTCCCCAGATCTCAGCCCTTGCTCTTCACCATTTCACGGATTTATCTAATAACAATGACTTTTATATCCTATAATTACCATGTGGTGGGTGGTGGCTGCTGTCTCTACCAGCCCTCTTAGTACCACGAACCTATGGGAATAACTGGCATTTTTATCATCTAGTGGACTAACAGATTGTGTCCCCTTTATTGATTTTTAAAAACTATTTATTTCTAGGAGACAAAAGACCTGAAGGACCTGCATCCAGAATTATTGCCTCTAAAGGCCTCAGAAGAGCACACTCTTCTTGGCCCATAGAAGGTCAGTATGTGCAAGTCACCTAAAGTCTGGTATCTTGCCCAGTGGTTTAAAACTGAGCTAAGAATTTTAATGTTTTCTTTGAGTTTAACGTCATGTTATGAGTCAGTCAGGTGTGCTTGGGGTATGACACTTACAGGATATATATTCTCCCAAGGGAACAATATGGAAAGGAGTTTGTTCTGGTGGATGCTGTAGGACTCAGATCAACAGAAAACCTACAGCACAGTTTCCCGGGGAGAACCAAATACACCCACACAGGGACACGTGGAGTCCTCTGCCTCACTGTAAACTAGTGTTCTCTAAACTGCCTAAAGTTGTTAGCATCAATAAAGTTATATTTTCATGCGATTTCATTTGTACTAACAAATTTTTACCCTTTTCTCTCTCTCTTCTCCTTTTTGTGGCTTTCAAATTCATATGCAAAGAGTATTCCATTTCAGGAAATCAAGCTTTGGTTTAGGAATTAGGAAAGTTGAGGTATCTCTTTAGCTTCTTTCTAATGCATATCAGGAGCTATCTGAGAAAAAAAAACAAAAGAAAGAGAAAATGTTTTAAGTAAAGTAGAAGTTTATGTAGAAATCTCCTCATATGTTTAGAACTGACAGCAGAAAAATTCAGTATTCTTAGGGGTTTAGTGTAGAGTTTTGTGCATGGATCCCTTACTCCCTTTCAAGATTCTGAGAAGGGATCATTAACTTAAGTGCCTACAAGAATTAGTAGGTAAGAACAAGAAAAAAAGAAGGCCATTTACTGTGTAAGCATAATATACATGCTCTCCATGCAGGGCCCATGATCACAGGGACAGAGGAACAGTCACACACTTCTTCACTCTAAACATTTCAGCACAGTCATTGGAGGCAATGGCATTTGACTTCCAGTCAGGGAGAAAATAGAGATGGTTTGGTCTGTAGGTAATTGAAGAATATTCATTTTTTTAAAAAAGGGAGCAGCCTCTACTGAACTCCTTCTTGGTTTTGTCATTGATTAGCCACACTGTTGGCAGATATGTTTGTGTTTAAGAAGAATCTAAAAGTTCCGATTTTTATGTAATCTCTCAATTATGAGATGGCTTAAACTTAAAAATAAAAAAGAAAGAAAGCTAAGAACCAACAAAAATACATGAACATATAGTCAGCCTGAGGGCCACTGGTTTGTCATTTCAGAACTAGAACATTTACCCAAACAACATCAGTCCAAGTGCAGATTCAAGTGTCCCTGGCAATATTGAGGTGGCAGAAGACAAGGAAGTAACGGGAGATGTTTATTCCCTTTCTAAATTGAAGACATCTAAACCCTCAGAATAAGGGACCTAACACTCTATTAGAGGAGAAAAAGCTAAAAATAGTGAAAACAGTGTGCCTTTCATCTACTCTGTAGAGGTTTCCTGTCTGGTGGGTCTACTGTAAGAAAAAAATAGGAGCACAGTCTCCTCTTCCTGAAAAGTAAGAAAATAAAAAGAGCTAAAGACCATGCCAGCCACGGGCAGTCGGTACATCAGTCTGGGCTGCTAGTGAGTGACGGCCCAATGAGCGTCAGTCAGCCTCTCCCAGGCTCTTACTGTGAATGCGGGTGGAGAAAGAAACCCAAGTTTTCTCTCACCACTTCTCTTAGAGAGAAAGCAGATCCCTTCTCTGTTGGAACAAGTAACTAGTAGGCCATTTTCCTGTTAAAACAAAAAGATGAAATAATAAAAACCCTCCAGAGTAAATGTGACTCATTGTGGAACTTCTAATGAGAAGTGACAGGCCAACCGATCTAAAGACCAGCAGGAAATGACTGAACACAGCCCATGGTTTATGTTGTGTTCCTTGGTGAAGTGACTGATCCATCTCTGATATGTGTTCAAGCGTATTCACTTGGAAAACAGCAGTTTCTCTCCAAATCTGATAATGAAAGTTACTCAATATCCTACGAAGGAGGAGAATGATTTTGCCCATAATCAGCTTTATTCCTGAATTATTTCAGTGAAGGAAAATAAATGAAAGGAATATTGACAGAGGTACAAAAATGAAACATGAGCTCTTTCTTATTATGAATAAGTAGCCAGATAATTGTGGTGTTCTCAATATAGAAACAGCGTAAGCACTATAAAGTCATGGTTTGGGGCATTAGCTCTATAGGGATCAGAAAAATAATACTTTCTCCATACTTTTATTGCATGGAGAAAGGCCAGGAGGTTATGTTATTGGTCCCTAACCCAATATTCTGCAACTGAATGGAATATTCGGTGTCACATATTCCAATGAGGCAAATGATAATAAGAAAATTTTATCATGGGCCATGTAAATTTATAATGAAAATGATAGGATTGTAAGTTAAATGGATATTACCTGCATAGGAATACCACCTATGTGAGAGCACAAGTTTCAGGTCAAGCAGAGAAGAATGAGTTCTGCTTCTCTCCTGTGTGATCATATGCTACCTGGAGCTCAATCTCCTGCTAGCTAAATAAAGATAAGATGGTTAACCTCGCTGCTTTTGTGGGCATTAAAAAAACACAATGCATGTAAGTGCTTTGCACAGTACCTGGAACATTATAATTGATAAGTGAGTGGTGCCCAGTACTATACCCATAATAAAATCATTTTTCACAGTTGCATACACTTACTTTTGTATAACAATCTATGGTTAAGAAATTGATTTTGCATACATCACTATTTTTTACTCTAACAAGATGCACAAAAGAAGTACAGAACAGGAACTTATTATCCAAGTTATGTGACTTTTTTAATGATACTCAGGCAATTAGTGGTAAGCTTGGGACTCTAATCTAGAAATATTATATGCGATCCAGTGCCAATTCCAGAATTGTTCCTCTAAGATTCAAGTGAAAGTATTTCTATTACAAAGCCACATAATTATAACTATTTAATATGAACTATTTTGCATTAAAATAAAAGCGGCAGTTAACATAAACCCACACATAGCTAATTTAATGTCCTATCTGTTGTCTGATGTGTCATCTGGCCCTGCCATCTTACCATTTTATATTACTCAATTTTTTAATATTATAACATTTGTCTAAACGTTTTAAATGTAGAGTCATTTTTATGTCTTCTGGGCTCTATGATCATGCTATAATTTTTATGCCAAAATAAATAATTTGTATTTGTCTTAAGGGAAAATAAAAATGTTTGTTATTTACCTTGGAAAACAGATTTAATCTTTCAGCAGCTGTGATTTACACTGTGTTTCAGTTATCTCCTCTTATAACTAGGAAAATCCCTAGTAGTAATATATTCACTTCCAGTGTGAAGAGTTGAAGCAGTTGGTGAAACTAATGTTCTTGAACTAATGTTTGTGAAAAGTCATGAACAGTAAATTGAACTAATCATAAAAATATGCACAGAAGGACAAACAATCCTTTTGGCAATTATTTCAAACTTTTGTGGGTCTAAGAATCATTAGGGGGCAGCATCTTACAATGAAGATCCCTGGGCAAGCCCCTGCCCCAGCGGGGCTGATTTATTAGGTGCTAGGATTTGTCTAAGAGTCTGCATTTTAATACCATGCCTTTGATCATTGAGAGACAGTGTTCCATGAGTCAAACTATGACCTTTGAGAATTCTTTCAAACCTTTCCCCATATTATTTGTAGTATTATTCAGGTTATAAGAGGAGAAAGGCCTTACTAGAGAGTCTGGTTCTTAAAGTGTACTCCATTACACCTCCACATCAGATCCATTCGGGGTTAACACTAAAATGCACATTTGTTGACCCCATGCCAGATTGACTAAATAAGACATTCTAGAGTGGGGCAGATTTGCACTAGGAATAAACCTCCCAGGTGATTCTGATGCACAGAAAGTTTAAGAACCATTAATTTTTATTTCTTTTTAACTCCTCTTTTACCCTTGTAGGCTCTGATTTTCTCCAGCCAAGGAGGACTACGAATCATCCTTTTAACAAGGTGTTTACAGGCAATAGATAAAAATGTAGGGCACATTTAGCCCTTGGAGTTGCCTCAGCCTCAGCACAAGGATACAGTTGAATAGAAGAGTGGTTAGTAGAGTGTATTTTTAATGTATGAAACATCAAACACTGACGTCTGGAATCTGGCAGGATTGTTGTATCATCATATGCAGTGATCAGATCAGATAAGCTCTCTTGTACTAACGAAGAACCCCACTATCTCAGTAGCTTCATATATCAAGACTTATTTGTTGTTTATGCTATATGGCCAGCATAGGGGCCCTACTTTTTTGTAGCTTTGCCATCTGAAATGTGTAACTTCCTGCTATTCTATACTTCAATCTGAATATAGCACTTATTACTCTCGCAATTAATTTATTATCCAAAACTACCTATGAGTACTAATCTTGTCATAGAGAAAGCAGTCATACACAGCATTGTCATTTTCTAAGAATGATATATTAAGATTGCCTGAAGAGAGACTTTCAAACAGATATGTGACATACTTTGATAATAAAGGAATAGAAGGACTTTGCTGCCAACAACCCACCTCAGTTTGCCAAAGTGTCAAGTTAGCTCACTATAGATAAAAAAGAGTGTACAGAAGAAAGTGGACCTTGTATATAAATGTTTCCCAAAGAAAAGTTGTTGAAAGAATATATATGAATAATTATGGCTTCTGGTTAAGAGGAAACATTCTTAAAAAACAGAATTTCTGCATTTGGTTACTTTCCAGTCACTGGCTATATTTAGTTCTCTAAGAAAGTGATGCTAAAACTATCTGCCAATGAGCCATTTCATTTTTGAATATCCAGGGAGCCTCAGAAGAACTGAAGACATTTAGAACACAGCAGAGCATGTAACATGATCGTTAGAAAGTATCACTTGACCCATATATTTGGAAAGCTAAATAGGGACTTCAGACTGAACATGATGAAACTCACATGAAGAATGAGACAAGTGCCAGTGTGGGGATTATGAAGTCCATGACTATCTATGCATCTGCTCTCTCTGTGATTTGAATTCTATGTTTGTATTAAACATTTGAATTTTTATATGACTTTAATGTTGTGCAGTATGATTTGGTCATGCAGAAAAACTCTGCTTTGTGCTGGTGAACATTGTTGCTTAAGGAACTGTGATCCATGTTAATAAGTTACAATGTTGAACAGAGAAAAGAATTTATTTCCTAATGTAGTGAGGAGATAATGGACACCCTCAAAATTCTTAAGAGGATAATGTACAATGTTTTTCTTTTGGACAACTCAAAACACTTAAAAATATTTAACTGGAAAGACTGGCCCTTTTAATGGACCCATGGGAAAAAAGCAGAAAGATTCCAAAATAGATTGAACTCAGATCACGTGTTATTTTTATTCTACTTTAAATGATGGGAATTTCAGTACTCCATAGCTTTATTGGAAGAAAAAAAAAAACAAAATTAGATTAAATATGATACTATTTATTTTTCATTTAAAACAGAGATATTCATAACAACTCATTAATTTTCTACTGTCAAAAACTGTGCCACATACTTGCAATTAATTTATAATTCAGTACCATGTTTTGAAACACCTTGCATAGGTTGTTTTTAATGAGAATTGGATATCATCTTTTAAAAGATGCACATTGCACACATGTGGGGTGCACTCCAGACTACTAAACCTCCCCACATGATTCAGCTGGGGAGTCCTGTAAAGGATAACTGCCTAAGGTCCATTATAACATTTGCACGGGCTTCACTGAAGAATCAAAGATGACATATTTTAAATTTTAAAGGAAAAGGTAAAAACAAATTCTGATACTCTAGGCAATACTTTTTTTTTCAAGTGCAAAGCTTAAAACTCACCAAAAACTAAGATTTGAGTTCTTTATTTTTATGTCTTATAAAATTATTTAATTTATGAGAAAAACAAATACAGATAATAACATTTTAAAAATAATCAATGTTACTATTCAACTGGATAGCCATCAGAGTCCATAACGCTAGTATTTGTTACACTGATGTCATCAGTCACTTAAAATAAGATAAAGTATTAAAGATATAATAACTTGGGTGTACACAATTAGATGGCTTCTAAAAAGAGCTAGAAACAAAGAGGGAGAATAAACGAACCCATTCCCTCATTCACAAACCTGAGTAATGTAAAATAGAAGGAAGATCATGTAAAAATTCTCAAATATTAAACTGTACAGCTAAAACATGGAGTGGGTACCAGGGTTTGGGGGATAAAGTTGTATGATCATTTCTATTATAATATAATGGGAAATATTAAATTAATATTAAAATTAATATAATGAAACATATTAAATTGGAGCTAGAAGACCTAAATTGAACTACCAGTATTTTATTTACTGTGTGACTTTTAATCAGACATTTTTATTCTCAAGTTCTCAATTTCTTCATCTATAAAATGGGAATAATATCTACCTCACTGGATTATTGTAAGGGTGAAATTATATAATAAATGTGAAACTCTATGATCTATAAATTACATGCTTGATGGTGAGTGGTGGTATTATTATTATTATTATTATCATTATTATTATATAAGAGAAATCTGGGGGTAGAAGATGAGGTCCAAGAAAAGTTCCTTAACCTGCTGACTATAGGGGAACTTTCGAGAACATACATCTGTTATTTTTTATAACCTATAAATTAGGGACTAGACAGTACAATTTCCTATGACTCTACAGATTCATAGGCTGCAGATTACAAAAAAAAAAAAAGAAAGAAAGAAAGAATAAGAAGCAGAAAATAACTATATTTGTTTCATATTTTCTTATAAAAATTACACTATAACAACTTAAAACAAGCATTGATTACATTTTCTGGGGGTCAGAAATTTGGAACAGACTTAGTTGAAGTGCTTGCTTAGAATTACTCATGGGGTTGCTCTCAGACTGCAGGCCAGGGCCACAGTCATCTGAAAGTTTGACTGGGCCTGTGGAATTCACTTCCAAGTTCAGGCCCCTGGGGGTTCATAGGAACTCTAGGTCCTTTGTCTCATAGACCTCCCATAGGGCTGCTTGAGTATCCTCATACACATTAGCTGGCTTTTCTCAGAGCAAGAGATGAGAGAGAGAGACACACAGAGAAGGTGTGAGAGGAGAGAGAGAGAGAGAATGCAAAGTGGACTGTCCATGCCCTCTATGACCCAGTCTCCACAGTGACACATCATCACTTGTGCAATGAATGCCCTGTGGGTTAGAAATGTGTCCCTGGGTTCAGCCCAAACTCAAGAGAAGGGGAGTTCAGCTCTACGTCTTGAATGGAGGAGTACCAAATAATCTATGAACACGTTTTAAAGCCAGTACTGTAACACAGACAACCATTTACTGTAGGCCCTCCATAGCCCCAGGTTCTTCATCCACAAATTCAATCAACTATGCTAGAGAATATTTGGAGGGAAAAAAGTTATGTTAATGATGTGCACTATATAGTTAGTTCTATGATATTACATCTGTATTGAGCATGTACAGACCTTTTTCTTGTCAGTATTCCATAAACAATACAGTATAACAACTATTTACATAGTACATACATTGTATTAGATGTTATGAGAAACCTAGAAATGATTTAAAGTGTATGGGAAGATGTGCATAGTTCACATGCAAATATTACCTCATTTTACATAAGGGACTTGAGCATCTGTGGATTTCTTATCTGCAGGGTTCCTGGAACCAATCTCCCCACAATATACAGGGCCAACTGTGTTTTTTTCGGTTGAATACATTAAGGTCTAGAAAAGGCAAGTGGCTGGTCCTTAACCTTCCTAACTCCACCTCTAACCTGGTAAGCTAACTTTCTCCAGTGGTACCACAGCTCCAAGGAGAGCCAGGCGTCTTGCTCTGGACAGGACATTTCTTCCTGGGGAAAGGTGACAGAAGTGCAAAGGATTGCATCGCTTCCAGTCCTGATGTCTCTGTCTCATTCTCTTTGCCCTTCTCTCTTACTGCCCCTCCTCCCCCATTCCTTCATTCTATTACACTGGACCGAGAGGCAAAAAGACTCTTGAAAACCAGATGGACGAGGTAAATGAAGCTGTATAGCCACATTCCCAGTCTGGAGTTTGAGAATTAAAATAGAGCTTTTATTCTGGGTTCACCTCTAAAGAGATTGGAAGTGATTGTTTATTCTCACAGTGATTTCCACTGTGAGAGGAAAGATGAGCAGGTAACTGCTTTCTCTGGAGTCATCCAGGTTTTGTCTTAGCTCCGAACTGCCATGGGCATATATTAATCATCAAGTCATTTCTCCTCTGTATCTCAGACTTCTGAACCCCCAAATGGATGAAGTTGAACTAGAAATTCTGTAGGATGTTACAGCTCTATGCTTTGATTCACTGAGTGATAATTAAATAGCCCTTGTCCCTCCTCACATACACATGCCTGCACCCAGGGTCTAGTGACATAGAAAAATTATTTAAAAGGTACAGTACTTCTACTCAAGGAATCATAAACAATGCTTTTATCTGTTTAGACCTAGTTCCTGTAGCATGCACTTTTCACTTGTTGATCTAACAGCTAACTTCTGTTCTCCCATATCTGTTTTCTTACTGTCTCAGGCTGGCAGCCCCAGACAGTAAGAAGTTTACAAAAAGCCTGTCCACAGTTGAACTCCGATGCCTTCAGCTTCTCTAAATCCATTTTAATCTCAATTTCCAAGGTCAATATTTTGTGAATTAGCTAGAAAAAAAAGTAACCTTTTGTCTTAACTTCTTTTTTTTTGCCCTTATCTTTTACCCATACAAACCCCAAGCAATCTTCCTATGGTGATATATGCTCATATATCTTATCATGCCAAATAAATAAATGAGTGAATGGATCTTCGGTTTGAAATTGCATAGTGCATAAACAGCAAAATCTGTGGAGTTAAGATATCTGAGTTGTAATTCAAACTATAATTCTTTTATTATGAGACCTTGAGTAAAGCACTAATTGTGCCATAGGTTCCCCATCGATACAATTTAAGAATCACTATGTGCCTTTCTTACATTCTTGGAGTTGGTGTGATAATAACAAAGCAAAACTTTCCTGTGTCTCTCAAGGTACAATTCATGATTCCTTCCAAGTAATCTATGGTTTAGGAAATTTAATCCTTCCTAAGTGCATAAGGCGTTAGTGGAATTGCACAAAGTAAACATAAATCTCAGAGATCTCTCCTCCCACTCATCCTGAGTCAATTGCTTGCCAACTGTTGTTGATTCTACTTCCAAAAGGTCTCAAAATTCTTCTCTACTTTTCTCCTTGAAAATCATAAGAATTTAACCTACATAAAAATAAGTGTTCTATTTTCTGAACATGCCATGCACTTTTATGCCCTATATGCCTTTGCTAATGTTACTTCTGCTAGGAATGGCCACTCTTTGCCCCTCCACCTGAGAGCTCTTTCAATGCTTCATGCTCAGCTCAAGTGTTTTCAAGCCTACGCAACTTTCCCAGGCAGAGTAGGATGCTCCTTCCTATGTACTTGTATCTCTCATACTTCCATTATTTTAATGACAAATTTCTAAAAATCTCTTATACCTGATATTCTGTAAGCTTCCATGGAGAGATAACTATATATTGAATCTCTAATTTGAGCACTTAACAATATGGCTAGCATATAACAGATTTTTCATTAACATTTCCTTAAATAAATTAATTATCATGACCACTGTTACTATGAACAAAGTAACAGAGCCATGCTTTCTTTCTTCCATCCCCCATCCATTATAGATGCAATATTTTGTGAAGAACCACTTTAACCTTTTGCTCAACACTGTATAAAATGAATGCCAATTGAATCCTGGGGCTCCCAACACCACATCCAGAGCCACTAAAATTAGCCCTTGGCACTGCTCAAGGACAGATGATCCATGACTACATAGGGGTGAAAAGAGCCCCAGCTGTGCCATGCCTGGCCTGGCCACCACCCTCACATTAAGAACTCCCATCCCTGCTCCACTCTCCACAATAACAGCTGATGCTGGAATCAGCATCATGCTCATGGGCAGATGTTCTGTCTGTGAGCTTGCTATTAAATAGACTCAGAATGGCAGGACCCAGAGGTGATAAACATTCTCTACCTATAGTGTACCATAGAGTATTTCTGGCTAACGAATTTCAAGCAGAAAAAAAATATGTCTATTTACTGTTTGAAAATCCAGATGATGTTGAAAAACAAAATAAATACTGTGTTGCTTCAGGGTCAGTTGGTAATTAAGAGATCAGTTCTTTCAGGTCTCAGAGCTTATCATGGGCTCTTCTGCTGCCTCCTGTCCTGTGTGCCCGTGCCCGCCCAGCCCTGCTTCTCTCCCGAGCCCTGCTCTCTCCTTTCTCCCTCTCAGAAACTTCCTGCCACCTTGTTCAGGCCTTGTTGTTCCGGTCTCTGGAGCATGACCCATTCTATCAGCCTGTGAGCAGCAACAGAGAAAAAAATTACTATTTTCTTGCCCCTATTAACTTTGAGGTGAGCAATTTTAACTTGAACCATGGGGGAAATTGTGCACATCCAGGCCAGCCAGTGTGGCAGCCAAATCGGTTCCAAGTTCTCGGAGGTGATCAGCGATGAACATGACACCCACCCCACTGGCACCTACCACAGGGACAGCAACCTACAGCTGGATCACATCTCCATGTATTTATCACAACAAAGCCTCATGCTATCTTGGTGAATCTAGAACCTGGGGCCATGGTTTCTGTTTGCTGAGGTACTTTTGGCCAGAGTTTCAGACCAAACAATTTTGTTTTTGGTCAGTCTGGGGCGACAAGGATTGGGCCAAGGGTCACTATAGAGAAGGGGCTGAGCTGGCTGACTCGGTACTGGGTGTGTTGCATAACGAGGCCGAGAGCTGTGACTGCCTGCAGGGTTTCCAGCTGACCCACATGCTGGGCAGAGGCACAGCCCAGCACAGATCCATTCATCAGCAAGATCGGTGAAGAGTATTCTGTCACATCACGGACAACTTCAGTGTGGTACCTTCCCCCCAAGTGTCTGACACTGTGATTGAGCCCTACAATGTCACCCTTTCCACCCATCAGTTGGTAGAGAATACTAACAAGACCTACTGCACTGATAAAAAGGCCCTTCACAACATCTGCTTCCTCACCCTCAAGCTGACCACACCAACCTGTGGGGACCCGAACCAGCTTGTCTCCACTGCCATGAGCAGTGTCACCACCTGTTTCTACTTCCCTGGCCAATTCAATGCTGACCTCTGCAAGCTGGCATGCCCTTCCCATGCCTCCACTTCTTCATGCTTGGCTTTGCCCCTTCTATCCAGCCATGGAAGCCTGCAGTCTCAAGCCCTCACTGTACCTGAACTCACCCAGTAGGTATTTGATGTCAAGAATGTGATGGCTGCCTATGATCTCTGCCATGGCCGGAAGCTCACCATAGACGCTGTCTTCCAAGGACAGATGTCCATGAAGGAGGTGGAGGAGCAGATCTCAACGCAGAAAACAAGAATAGCAGCTACTTTGTGGAATGACTCCCCAGCGATATCAAGACAGCTGTCTGCAGTATCCTATCCAGTGGCCTGAAAATGACAGTCACCATCATTGGTAACAGCGAGGCCATCCAGGAGCTGTTCAAGTGCATCTCAAAGCAGTTTACTGCCACGTTCCACCAGAAGGCTTTCCTGCACTGGTACATGGGTGAGGGCATGGACGAGATGTGGTTCAGCAAGGCTGAGAGCAACATGAATGGCCTTCTCTGAGTAGCAGGATGCCACCGCAGGAGTGAAGGAGGATTTTGGCGAAGAGGCTGCAGAGGAGGCCTAAGACCGGTTTGGTCATTCAGGCTTCTCAATTCCCTCTGCCTTCTTCCTCAACTGCTTCTTTTCTGTCCCTCAGAATTTGCATCTTCTGACTCGCCTTTTTTACTTCAGGGGTGTTCTAGGACAGTGCCCGACACATAATAGGCATTCAATAAATATTTCTTGTCTGTTGAACGTCTCCTCTCTGTTTGTACTCTGGGAAATCTGTATTTCTGCCATTGTGGCCCATGTTTCCTTCTGGTGCTCATTCCTCCCATGTGTCTGTTAATATTTCCCTCTCTGTTTTCAATATAATTCCCCAAGATAATGGGTCTCATCCAAATCCCATTTAGAACCAAGCTAAAAATGCCATCCTAAGCCCAAGTGGTAGCCTAAGGGAAAGGGAACCACACTAACTCCTGCAACTTTAAGTCCCAACAAGGAACAGGTGGGGTTTCCCATTCGAGAGCAGTTTTGAACAGTGGGATTACATCTGTTCAAGTCCTAGTTTGCAGGGATTTTCTCCTGCTCCTCTCTCAGCTCTGGAGGAAGTATTAACAGTATTACCTCAATTTTCAGTCTCTCTCCAAGCTCCGTCCTGAGCTGTTTCCTTTGCAGGGGTCTGCCCGATCTGCAAGTGGGATCCTTCCCTCTTCTACTTTATCTCCCTTTCACATTGAAATACTTCCTGCTCTGGATGGAGAAAGAGGTAAAGGGGGAAATGAATGACCAGGCTGGGTCCCTAAACCTCCAGACCTTCCCCATCTCCACCTTTTCTTACGCAAAAAGGAGTATCAGTCCTCTATGTCTATGGAAAGGTACGTACTGCGGCCTGAATGTTGGAGTCATTCCCTAGAGAAGAGGGGACAGGACATCCTCCGTCTTTTGGCAACATCTCATCTGTTCTTTTGCTGTTGCTTATTTTCCCCAGCTGTGGGCTTTGTCCTATGCTACACTTAGAATTTTGGTTTTGTGTTGACCTTGCTAGTTTTTTAATATTGAAAAAATGAGTTGCCTCAAGTGCTAAAAATAAATGGATATTTAAAAAAGAAAGAGAAAAAGAGATCAGTTCATTAAAATGCCCTGCATAATATATTTTTTCCTCTTTGGGTCAATAAAACTCTTACAACACCATATGTCTTACAGCCCTCCTGTCCATGCTATCGCCACTGCTGTGGCTCAGGACTCATTACCTTTCACAGCAGCTTTTGAGTTTTCCTCAATGAGTCCATTCTCCCCTCTCCAAACTTGCATGTACATCATCACCAAATCAATCTTTCTCAGAGACTTTGTGGTGTCACAATTTCTAAAAGATAAAATTTATTTTGGTTTGTTTTAACCTAAATGTGGGGTACTCTATTTTCTGGTCTGACCCTAATTTTAGCAACTTACTTTTTTCTGCTCCTATGTATGAGCTGAGCATTGCAGTTCAACTCAAAGACTTACTGTTTCTCGAATACTCTTCCATTGGTATGACTCTGTTCAAGGTATTATTGTCTGGGAAAACCTTTACATTTATCTCATATGTCCATCCACTCTTAACATTTAGTTGAAATGCCATTTTTCTGATAATATCAGCAGGAAATATTTTCTTTCCTATTAAATCTCTCATAGCGTTTCTCCCATTCTTTCATTTATTTACTCATTCAACAATATTAACTGATAATCTACTCTGTGTCCAGCACTATTATAAAAACCAAAACACATCAGTAAGCCAAGCAGACTACATTCCTTTCTTTCCCCAAACTTACATTCCAGTGATGGAAGACATAAAGTACATTAAATAAATAAGTAAAATACAGAGCATGTTATATGGTGATAAGTTCTGTATGTTTAGCTTAAGAAGATACATGGGATAAGGAAAGTTGAGAGGGGACTTATGATTTTAAACAGTGTTCACAGAAAGCCCCAAGGAGAAGATGGCTTTTGAGTGAAGACCTCAACAAGATGCTGGAAGAGTGAACAGACTTAATAACAAAGTATAAAGCCTCTAATACAAGGAGCATGAGGATGAAAAGGAAATGAAGTCAGATCCACTAGAGTGAGATGACAATAATGTATGTCCTTGTAGACTATTGTGAGGACCTTTCTGTTTATTCCAAGTGAAATGGGAAATATATCATCCATAGTCCCAGAAGGAAATGGGTAACATACATATACTGAGAAATTTAGGTATAGTTTAATAAAATTTCTATTTACAAATGTGTACACAGTGTTCAAGAAGCCTAAAATTAGTATAATACCTGCTATGAGTAACAAGAGCATTACTATGCTAGGCCTGAAGTGGCAAGAGGTAGGAGTGTTTATCACAAACCAGGGGTATCTGCATGGAGTTGGCCGCTAGACAACAGCTGTGGATTTCAGTAAAGAAACACCCAATACTTGCTAACCACATAAAAGCAGGAGGAACACCTACACCTCATTCTCCTGTCCACCAGTCTCTGACTAATGCTGTTATTGCTAAATCCAGTCAGAATTCATAGATCAAGGAATCTGGTAGATGCAATCCAGAAAGTTCAGCCATTAGGACATACAATAGGGTGGGTAAAGACAGAGAGGATCTAGGGAGCACATGGAAGATATCCAAGCCTAAAATCTATTGGAGGGTTCGGAACACAGAAGTGACGTGATATTACTTATATTTTTAGGACACTTTGCCTGTTTTGTGAAGAATAAACCATAAGGGAACAAAATGCAAGTGAGAGGCCGCTGCAGTAAACTGAGAGACGAGGGGGATGTGGATCAGGATGTAAGCAGAAGAGTGGGAGGAAGGGTTGCACCCTGTGCATTTTAAAAGTGGAGCTGACAAGATTTTCTGACATATTAGATGAGGGATATAAAACTGTGGAAAGAGCTAAGGATAAATTCACAGTTTCACCCGAGGCACCTGGAGAAATGGGTAGCAGTTCTGATGAAGGGGGAAGAATATAGACTCAGAATATAGATTCTGAACATAGATTGTTTTTAACTTAGCATACCTGTGTTCTTTTCATCACCCATATTTGGCTGGATATGGACAGATAGGTAGAGAGGAAAACAAAGATGCAGAAGAAGAAGATTGCTGGAAGAATGACCTTGTGTGAGTTGAATCCAGTGCGCAGGTGGAAGGGTTTCCTTAAATAGCACTGACTTCGGGCCAACAGGTGAAGATGTTAGGTGAGTAAAAGCAGTGCTAAGAATTTGAGGACTATGTTTTCTGGTTCTCTTCTATAGCTTTGTAAATGAAAAAATAATCAAGACAAAAATGAGTCTGGAGTGAGAATTGGGAAAGAGGTATTGGGTGTTGGATATTTGAAACAATGGGGCCAGAGATAAAGTAATCATCTAGAAAAAAAGTAAATGGTCCTGGCCAAAATAGTATTATATCTGGGGAGAAATAAGAGTCTGCCTGAGGATGATGGTGGTAAAATTGTGATGAGATCAATCAGCGTGGTTGCGTGTTTTTCTCTGCCACATTGGGCTCCTTGTATGCAGGAGATAAGTAGGTGGACAGCTGGGTTTAACTAGGATGGGGATCAGGAATGACTGCAAAGATATGATTGTGTTGATTGTGGAATGTAGGCCACATCAGGAGTGAAGAGATGACATGAGGATTAATAGATTGGAGGTCTTGGTAGGATAAAAAGATGGTTGAATAAGGGTATTAGATGAAGTGGGCTACAAAGATAGGAGAGGACAGAGAGTGAGTATTTAAAACTGAGATGAAGAAGTTAAACTTGTTCAGTCTCATAATGTTACAAATAAAATAATGGCAGTGAGGGAGTGAGGTAGATTGAAGATAAGACAACTAGAAGGGAGGGCATCAAGAAATTGAGTGGTTAAAGCATTGGAAATATACTTTATGTGAATTTTTTTTTACTATAGTTACTTTTGAGGCAGTAACAGTGAGCCAGGTGTCAAAACCACGAAATGAGAGGGAGAGATCTGGGGTTGGTATATGATTGCATTTAGGAGGCAATATGGGTGGTGTACATGAAATTTACAGCCAGAGGATTTTATAAAGGGAGGGAAGGACAATGGTCCAGAAGCAGCAAGAAAGAGGAAAGAGAATACTTATTTCACTCCCAGGCTGGTTTTATCAGGGATATTGGAATAAAGCAGATGCTACTTGAGAAGGATAGAGGAGAAACACTACCTTCAGGAGAAAGTCAGCTTTCATGGGAGTAAGAAGAGAAGGTCAGTGCAGAGAAGTGAGAGAGAACATCAGAAATTCTGTATACTGAGCTTGAGGTCCAGAGTGCTTGATGAAAGTAGTATAGTATTTGGAGAAGCGAAGGAAATGAGGTCAGAAATGGGCAGAAACAGAACCACGTGTGGATTACAATGCAGAACATGGTGTTCTGAAATCTTTGGGTTCAAGTGTCACCTGTGATGAAATTAGTCTGATGGATCCTGGAAGAAAAGTGGATGGGAGATTGGATCCAGGTTGGGAGGCATATATAAAGAGACCTATGAGGAGGAAAATTTAACTCTATTGGGATGACCAGAGAGTTGTAGGTATTTTATGGTCATAACTCATGCAAACAAGGACGCAGCATAATGGGGTTTGTCTCAATATACTCTAGGAAGAAAAAGGTGATGAGGCTATGTGCCTGGGTTTAGAGAGATTCAGAGGGCTCGCCAGGAGCACAGACAATTCTGGGGCTCTCTCTTGGTCTACACTAGAAGTGTGAGGGGTAAGTATTAAGCTCTTTATTTCCTTCCCTCCACATAATGATTCATTTACATGTTTTAAAGTACCTTATTAGCAGTTCCTTGACAGCGTGATCCTTGTTGTTGCTTAGTTCTTTATACTCTCCAAGGTCTCACATGTAGTAGGCACCCTACAAACCATTTTGAAGAAATGATCAAGCCATCTTCAGTTACTCTCGAACATTACTTTTTCTATTCTACAAATGTGCACAGTACAATTTTTTAAAAGCTGTATTCTTGGAATGTCTAGTATCTCTAGCGCCCTGGCCCTGCCGGAAGTGATGTTGCATGGAGGTGGTTGTTAAGAGATTTAGCCACAAAAACCTACTCCGATTTTTTTCAACTGTTATACTCTTTAACCTTCCCTATGCCTGTCTGTGCCTTTGCTTCAAATGCCCACTACTCTTCCTCCTCCTCCTACTTGTTCACCTTATAAACATTTGTTCACTACTTGAGGCTCAATGCAAATACCACATGCTTGACAAATGCATAACAAAAATTACTTCTTCTTTTCCTTCTTCAACCAAATTGCCATTCCTGTTTTTCACAGGAATGGCATTCTGATTTTTTAAGGAATCTAGCTCTTTTCTTCTCTCAATCCTTGTTTTATGTATAGGATTAGATCCAGAAAAGGGAATGTGATATAATCCCACACAATCAATAATTTTTCTCTGTTCTCATTAATTTGTTTACAAAATGCTTATGGTGCACATCAGTCTGACTGCTATTAGGATTTCCAGAAAAGAAAATGATGTTTTGATGGGGTTAATGCGACAGTAGGAGTTGTTTTGATTTGTTTTTTACTTTCTGGGAAAAGATCTCCTGAATGAAGCCACAACGGGGGGATGGAGAGGAAGGAGCCAAGAATTGGAGAGAATGACTCATGAAGACCTAGTTTGAGTCCCTGGATTGAACAATATCTAAAACATTTTCTACCACTGGACTTTTCAATCATGTAAACCAATACATTTCTTTTTTATTTTATCTTTAAGATAGTTGGAGTTGGTATCTTCTATTTATAAATAAAATAACCAACCCTGGCTGGTGTGCCAGCCTGTGAACCAAAGGGTCACCAGTTTGATTCCCAGTCAGAGCACATGCCTAGGTTGCAGGTCAGGTCCCCAGTTGGGGATGCATGAGAGGCAACCACACACTGGTGTTCCTTTCCATCTCTCTCCCCATCCCTTCCCCTCTCTCTAAAAATAAATAAATAAAGTATTTTAAAAATAAAGTTCAGCATAGCTTTAAAAACAAGATTTAAAATAAATACAATAACCATAACTAACCCAATCATTTTACATAATGGAGAGTCAGAAGTCCTGTGTCTAATAATCAAAGTCCAGGCTCCTGAGAATTATCGAGCCTTCTAGGACCCATAACAGGAACGTGGATCTCTTAGACAGTGGGGAGAAAAGATCTTGTCTAGGACTATTCTGCTCGGCTGTTACCTTTTATTTAGGCTTCCCATATGATGAATAGCAGCAGTCAGGCCATCAATGCAGAGATAATTAGCTAAAGATATTTAAGGGGAAATTTTTCTTCCTTGTGAAAGCTATCCAAAGTCTACAATTAAAGATTCATTCACGTACAATAGTTCCCATATTCAATACAAGTCACACAGTCTGAAGACAAAACCTGCCCTTGAGAGAAACAAAGAAAAGTTTTAAATCAAAATATTTCAAAGAAAGTTTGCTTTTTATTACATTTTATCAAGCTGCTTACCCTCAGGAAGAGATTTCAACATATTTATTCAGAAATTTTACATTTTAATTTAGAGCTATAAGTCAATTAATCAGTTATTATTAACTCAGCAACAACCAGGAGCAGAACAGAGACAAGTTACACACAAAAAGCAAAGAGAAAATTTAAATTTTGAAAATATTAATTACTTTCCAATTCTGAAAAGCAAATTAAAGACATGCCTCATCAGTCATTGTTGTGAAATATATTACCTTTTCAAAAAATGTCTATTGAATTTGTTGGAGTGACATTGGTTAATAAAATCACATAGATTTCAAGTGTACTGTTCTATAACACATCATCTGTGTATTAGATTGTGTCCACCACCCCACATCAGGTGTCAAGCATCTTTTAAGCATAAAACCTCCTTTACCCTTTTCTACCTCGCCCCACCCCCTCTTTTCTTGTACTCATAATGCTCTTGTCTGTGTCGATGAGGGTTTTTTTTTTTTTTCATTTAATCCCTTCCTCATTTTTATCCAGCCCCCAAGCCCTCTCCCCTCTGACAACTCCCAGTCTGTTCTGTATATCTATGAGTCTTTTTCTATTTTGCTTGTTTATTTTGTTCATTATTTTTCACTTATAAGTGAAATCATGTGGTATTTGTCTTTCTCTGACTGGCTTTTTTTGCTTAGCATAATACTCTTCATGTCCATTCATGTTGTTGCAAAAGGTGAGCTTTCTTTTTTATGGCAGAGTAGTATTCCATTGTATAAATGTAGAACAGATTTTTCATCCACTCATCTACTGATGGGCACATGGGCTACTTGCATCACATTATCTTTCAGGGGTAATACAGAGAAAAGAAATATAGCACAAAATTTTCCTCTGGAGAATAACAGAATTGTAATCAATAGCATGTCCGTACTATACGACATTGTTTTGTTACACACACCTTCATCGGGAAAATCCTAGACTAGATATTTGTTTTCAAATTCATTCCAGGAATTATATCAATTAACTACCTGAGAGCAACCATCTCTTGAAGCATGTTTCTGATGGTTTACAATGATAAAACCGTATTAAGAAAAAGCCATACCTGTGTACTTTATAAAGAATTCTGTTTTTCTTTAAGATATTAAAAATATTTTCTTTCAACAACATAGTTCATTTCAATCTCTCTGACCTTGGAATTCGCTCTAAAGGGTTTTGTTAGGAAGCAGCAGGGGACTGCCTAGAGAGAGAGGGAGATGAAAGGTACTAAGGTCTACCTGTTCTCATTTACATACACCATGCCATTCAGCCATTCTAGGCACAGTAAGAAGCTGGTATAATTACTCCCACTTCAAAAATCTGGCCCTGGCTGGTGTGGCTCAGTAGATTGAGTACCGACCAGCATACCAGAGGGTTGCAGGTTCAATTTCCAGTCAGGGCACATGTCTGGGTTTACGGGCCATGTCCAGGGTAGGAGGTGCACTCAATCACACATTGATGTTTCTTTCCCTCTCTTTCTTCCACCCTTCCCCTTGCACTAAAAATAAATAAATAAAATATTTTTAAAAAATCTGATAATCGAGAATCAGAAATAAAATTCACTTGCTCAAGATTAAATAGCTCTCAAGTGGAGGTGGCAGAACTATTCTGAAACCAGAGAAATCTGGCTCCAAAGACTATTTTCTTCAGGCTGCCTCCTAACATTTCAAATCAACATCACTCTCGAATGATTGATTCTATTTTTGGTGCCAATGATATAGTATAATAACAAAATATAAAAATAATAAAATAAAGAATGGCTTGATGATTAATAAGCTTTATTACTTTGTCATTACAAATCACATATTATAATGACACTACATTAACGGTTTTGTGAATCACAATATGACTTTCTGTTATGTTATGACAATAGCAACAGCTGTAAATTGTATTTTACATAACATTTTGTAGTTTCAAAATATTTCCACATATTCTCTCTCCTTGTGATTCTGTTACTGTAACAATCTGTAAAGTAGGCTGAGCCAATTTTGTTCTACTTGAAAGTTGAGGAAGTTGAGGAACAGCATTTGCTCAAGTCAAATGAACAAAGGCTCTCTATGAAAACACAGGCTACACATTCATTGACATACTCGCTCTTCGGAAAATAAATTTGCATATCTGTTATGTGGAACCAACTCATTTCTTAAGTGATATCCAATCTATTTTTCATTTCATCACTCTGAGACTTATGTTACAGAGTATATTAAATATGTTCATAACAGTGGCTACCAGGCCTAACATCTCTTCAAGTCCTAGCCAACTGACTTTGCCAACAGAAGCTGATTTAGTTTTTTCTTTGAGTAAGCTCCTTAATGTAGACTGGCCCAAGGGCAGAAAATCCATAAACTGGTTGCTAACATATGTTGCAATCTAACATAAGATACTGTATATGAGGGCCATGGCTATTGAATAGGCAGACGATCCAAAAGAGGTAGAGACTGAGGGCATAAAAAACTGAGCTAAATGGCGGACTTAATAGAGCACAAGCTCTTGATCTTACTCTGAATACATAGTAATACTAACTAAATATTTTAAATACATTAAAATAGTCAGATAAGCTATAAAGCAAGAAAGGGAAACATCCAGGTACCGGAAGTGAAAAACAATTGCAGGTCCACAGCAATGAGCAAGATCTGAAGCCATGTTGCTTGGGAGAGTAAGGATATATGCATTCGTGGCTGTCATTTTTAGTGCTACATGCAAACAGTTGTCAAGAATTCAGTTCTCAAATATAGTGCGGACTGTAGCTGGGTTCTTAGTGTAAACCAGAGCCAAGTAAGTGCTGCTCTGTGGACATACATTATAGATCCCAAAATCTCTGCCCACTGAGTAATGGCTCCTAAGGCAATAGGCATGAACCAAGTCATCAATAAGAGATTGAGAGCTTAGTCCTATACCAGTGTGCAGCCCAAATTTATACCACCTGAACTATTTAGAAGAACCCCAAGTGGAAAAACTGACATAAAATTTGGAACCAGCCTATGCATAGGGCCTAGGCAGACACAACTATAAAACTGCCAGATAGAGGGACTTCTAGTACACAGAATGTACACAAGCCTCCCTAGGAATTTGCCCACTAGAGGAGTTCTTACAGACATGAAAATATAAAGGCAGACAACATACTTACAATTGAGAAATACGTATATACACACAAACAATCACAGGAAAGAAAAAAATGAACTTTAAAATTAGTGTGTTTATGTGTTTAAAGTGCTCAAAGTGATCAAAAAAATAAAACCTATAAAAAGGAAAAGAACAGAAGTTTATAACACAAAAAAAAGAAGTTTTCTCTGTCAGTGAACTTACTATCAGGAAACAAAATGAGGCTAGCTCACTTTTGAAGTCTGTTATTAAAATGCTAAGGGAAAAACATAAAATGTTATATGAAATTATATATCCAGCTACACCATAGTTTAAATCTGTGACAGAAATAGAGACATTAGAAAAAAAAAACAAGGCTGAGTGAAAGTATTTTCCATCAAATCCATAAATAGAAAATATACTTCAGCCCTGAAAATGTAAACACAGAAAGAATAGTATGCAAGAAGTAAATATGAGTAAATAGTTAAATAAATATATCAATAAGTAAACATAAATATTAAGTGCAAATTTAAAAATAGCAATTATTTTGTGTATAGAAATATGAGGTGAAATTAAAATAATAAATAATAACATGAAAGGTTGGAGAGGAGTGTTAAATGGTTGTTATAGTAGACACTTCTTGTTTAAGAACAAGATAGAAATATTAAGTTTAATGTTTTAAAAAAATTAAACTTTATATTTTAAGTATGTTAAAATATAATACAAGTCACTAAAAGAATGTAAGTATGTAACTTTTAAGGTAGTAGATTGATACAGATGGAAATATCAATAGTACAAATAAAACAACAATTCTAGCTACTTAACAGAAGACAGCAAAGGGAGGGAGCAGAAAAAAAGCATAGTAAACAGATAACACTAAGATAATTAAAATAAGTTCAAATATATTAGTAATTGATAAAATATCATCCTTCAAAAATTTTAAAACACAACAAATATATATAAATTTTGTATATACACACAGAAAATGTCTGTGTTATGGAGATACATATATACACATAGTAGGACCCCCTTTCCTGCCTAAAATATTAAAATTATAAATTTCCAGAAACAACCAATTCTTTTTTTGTTGTTGTTTTATTTTAATCATTGCTCAAGTACAGTTTTGTCTTTTATTCCCATCGCAGCCCACCCACCCATCCCTCCCCACCTCCCTCCTATTTCACTCCCCCTAGTTTTTGTCCATGTGTCCTTTATATTTGTTCCTGTAAACATTTCCCCTTTTCCCCTGAAATTCCCTCCCCTCTGGTCACTGTCAGCCTGTTTTCTGTTTCAGGGTCTTAGGTTATATTTTGCTTGTTTGTTTTGTTGTTTAGATTCCTGTTAAAGGTGAGATACTTAAATTTTAAATTGCATGCCATTCTGAGCAGCAGGTGGATGAAACCCCGTGTGGCCCACTCTGTCCCGTGCTGCATGAATCATTCATTCCTTTTCCAGCGTCTCTGTGCTGCATATGCTTCCCATCTTTGTTGTTAGGTTGACTGCAGAGGTATTGCAGTGCTTGTATTCAAGTAACACCTATTTTACTTAATAATGGTTCCCAAAACACAACATTAATGATGTTGGCCACTTACACATGCCAAAGATAGAATATACAGTACTTTCTTTAAATGAAAAGGTGAAATTTCTTAAATTAAAAAAAAATATGTTGAGGTTGCTAAGATTTAAGGTAAGAATGACACTTCTATTTGAAACTGTGAAGAAAAACAATATAACAATATTTTTAGTGAGGAAGACCACATTTACATAACATTTACAGTCCAGTATATTGTTATAATAGTTATATTTTATTATTGTTAGTAATTGCTACAGTTATTGTTACCAATCTTTCTTTGACTTATTTGTAGATTACATTTTATCATAGGTATCTATATATATAGGAAAAAATGTAGCATACATATGGTTAGCTATTACCTCTGGTTGCAGGTATCCAATGGGGGTGTGTGGGTTTTGGAATGTGTCCCCCTAAGAAGGGGGAACTACTGTAAGTAAAAACATGGAAAAAGGCACACTCTAAATTTGTATTAGTAGTGGTTACTTCCAGGAAGGATGAAGGTAAACGGGACTGAGAACAGGTGAAAAGGGGTTCAACTTCCCCTCGAGTGTTTTGTTTCTTTTAGGAAAACAGAAGAGTTTTGAAGCAAACATAACAATGTTATCTATCAGTTGTTAAGTCTGAGTGCTGAGTACATGGGTATTTTAAATATCATATTAGTGCTTTAATTTTTTAATGCCTTCATTTTTTTTTTATCAGAAGGAGTAAATCCAGGGGAACAGCAGATTGCTGAAGTGAAGGTTCTGAACTCTTGCTTCTGCTAGATGTCAAAAGGCAACTCCATAACTAGGCTTTCCAAGAAACAGAGTAATAAATATTTCCTCCACACACTTTCATCATTTACTGACTCATATAACCTTAAAATAAACTCATTTTACTTAAGAGGTCTTTATTGCTTTCCATTCAAAAAAAAAAAACAAAAAAAACTCAACCATACACATACACATTTAGGTCCAAGAAACCCTAATGGTAAATTGAAAAAAATCAAGATTAGCACAAATATATAAATTTGATTTGATTTGGTTTCATCTAATTTGATTCAATTTTATTTATTTCACATGTTCACTTAGGCAGGCAGTAAACTAGATATGGTTAATATGAAGATGTGTCAAGCACAAACCTCACCTTCAACTAGTACATTGATTGGTCAAGTCAATAAATGAGGAAAAAATAATTACAATACCAAGTAACAGATACAAAAATAGGAGAAGAGAAGCAGATGTATGGGAAAGAGAATTAATTCCACCTGCTCATGGTGAGATATGTTTACTCAGAAAGCCCAAGATATCAGAGTGGTAATTTGAAGAATAAATAAGGGTTTAATGAAGTGTATCTATTTCACTCAAAATGCTGGTTTAGTTGCAATTACTATATTCAATAGGAAGGTTCCAAAATGTCATCATTGAGATAATAAAATCCATATTTCCCGCAGTGGATCTACATGGCCTGAGGGTCCTAGAGAATGCTCAGTGTTTCCCCAGTATCAGCTTAGTGCAGTCAGTGACACAGGCTGTGGGAATCCTCAGTATCTGCTGATGAGAACCGATTTTTTTTGTTTTTATTTCCTTTTATCTTTACTTTTTACTGTAATGTTTTTTAACTTATTATTGTTCAGTTACAGTTGTCCCACCTTTTTCTCCCTTATTCACCCCAACCACAGCACCCCCACTCCCACACTCAGTTTCCCCCTTGTTTTCCATGCCCGTGAGTCCTCCCTTCACGTTACTTTGCTTGCCCCTTCCCCTTCTTTGCCCCTTTATTCCCCTCCCTCTCACCTCTGGTCAGTGTCTGTTTATTCTTTATTTCCAAGTCTCTGGTTCTGTTTTGCTTATTTGTTTGTTTTGTTGATTAGGTTCCACTTATAGGTGAGATCATGTGGTATTTGTTTTTCACCACCTGGCTTATGTCACTTAACATAGTGCTCTTTTCTAATTCATTTGCAGGATTATGTTTCTTTTATTGATCTAATTTAGCAGTTCTCTGCTTATTTTTTCACTGTTTTGAATACAAAGCCTTTGATTTTAAATACTAGGAATGTTCCCCAAATTGGCCTAACCAATAAAGAAATGCACTGGTCACTTGTAACTGCACATGTAGAGGTCAAGCAGAATGGAGTGAAACATGACTAATGGTTCCATTGTGTCAGCCAGGGTGTAGATGCATAGATTTCTGTCTCTTAACTTTGCTGTTCTAAGTCTTGTCTTCAACCTAAGACTGCAATCCTTCCTCATTAATATTGCAGCTATGCAAGTTCCCAGCACTTCCTCCAATCATGTTTACCATCCAGAGGAAATAAGGGCTCTGTATCTTTCTTAGCAGTGCATAAATTTGAGAATTTGAGACGATTATGTCTTCCTAACTGACTTTTTCTCATTATAGTATGTATCTCTTTATGTTTAGTAATGCTTTACATTGTAAAGCCTACTTTATCTGATATTAATGTAGCCACATCAGCTTTCTTATGTTTAGTATTAAATAATGTCTTTTTATTTTTATTCTATTATTTTCTACCTGTCTATATTCTATATTTTAAGTGGTTTCTTGTAAAAAGTCTATGTAGGGTTTTTTTTAAATACCATTTGACAATCTCTGCCTTTGAAGTATGTAGTTCATTTTTTTCCCATTTACCCAATTTATTCTGTGTTCCTTTACTCTTTCTTTCCTACCTGGTTTCTTGGGGGGGGGGGGTGCATCACAATCTTAGTATTCCTTTCCATCCTCCAAATTTGCTTTGTAGCTAAATAATTTTGTTATATTTAGTTGTTGCTTTAGAGATTACAATAAATATCTTTAAACATTCACAGTTTGCTTTCAAATAATATCAAAGGATATTATTTTATGGAATCCTAATATAATGCCATTTTTGCCCCCTTCCACTTATTTTATTGAAATTGTCTTACATTTTATTTTCACATACCCACATATCATATGCCATAATAAAGTGTTATTTTAAATAGCTAATAGTATTTTAAATTTAAAATTACACATAAAATACTTTATAAAAGAATTTTTAAATATTTACTCAGATATTTATCTGTTATGATGTTCTTCATTTCTCTCTGCTGATCCAGAGTGCCATCTGGTACCTTTTTTTTCCAGCCTGAATAATTTCAGTTGGCATTTTGAAAAGTTTTTAATACTCTAGGTCAGCTGGAACCAATTGTCTCAGATTTTTTTTATTTGAGAATGTCTTTATTTTGAATGATATTTTTACTACATAGAGAATTCAGGGCAGACAATTTTGGTTTGTTCATCTCTCAGAATTTAAGAACTTCCTGGTGGTGAGAAGTCAGCAGTCATTTTTACCGCTGCTATCTCCTCTGCAATATGTTTTCTCTTTGCATAAACTTATTTGATACAAGTTTTATAAATTAAAATTCACATGTTATATGATCCATTAATGACATTATATATGTGTACATATATGTATGTACATACACACATATACATGAAAGATCTGTCCAGAAAGCATCCACCCATGTAATGTGAAAAATACATTTATTTAAGAAGATACAAGATACAAGAAACATTGCACATAGGACAATGACGCCTCAGTTCCCGTCAAAATAGGCATCCTGGGGCCTGACACAGTTCTCCCAGTTGGCATCAGCTGCCTCTGAATCTCATCAATGGTCTGAAATCTCTTCTCTTTCAAAGGTGATTTTAGTTTTGGGAAAAGCCAGAAGTCTCAAGGCACCAAATCTGGGCTGTAGAGGGGCTGAGTCACCTGGGTGATTTGACGTTTCATCAAAAAACTCTGCATGAGACATGATGGATGAGCAAGTGCGTTGTTGTGATGAAGCTGCCAATCACCAGTTGCCCACAGCTACGGCCTTCTGAATCATCCAAACAGTTTCCATGGAAGAATGTTCAAGCTCAATGCAAAATTTGATACAGATCCATTGCTGTACTCGCTCAGTAATTTTGAATGTGACAGTCACACTGTACACACACTCACTCAAGGGCATCTACTGCCCCCACTGACTAGTACAGTGTGGTCATTATTGTTCACATATGTGCATTCCAGTCTACTCTCCTTTACTGTCAGGTTATATCAATGTCATGCAAACCATTCTCGTTATATTAACAATGGTTGGACTTTTCTGAACAGACCTCATATACATATATGCATATACACATATGTATGTATATATGTGTGTGTGTACAATCTTGGTACGCATTTTTTTAAGTGTAACCATGTTATCTGTGAATACAGTTTTACTTTTTCTTTTTCAATAATTTTATCTGTATAATCATCACCCTAATCAATGTAGAATATTGTCATCACTCCAGAAAGTATCCTCTTGCCCCTTCCAGTCAAATCCCAGTCTTTCTCTGCCCCACCACCAGAGGCAACCTTTAATTTGTAAACTATAAGATGAGTTTTCCCTCCTCTAAAACTTCATATATAGACTAATACAGTATATTCTTTTTTGTCTCCATCTCCTTTCACTCAGCATCCCTGTGAGATTCTTCCAGACTGTGGCATGTATCCGTAGCTTGTTCCTTTTTAATCATTAAATATTACTCTTCTGTTTGGAGAATAACCACAGTTTTTTGAAAAATAATTATAATATTAATGAACTTTTGGGTTGTTTCCAGTTTTTTGCTTTTAAGAATAAATCTTCTATGAATGTTCTGTATAAGCCTCTTTCAGAAAATGTGCCTTCAAGCAATGAATGAGAGTTCTTATTAGTTCACATTCTTGACAATTTTGGTGTTGTCAGCTTTTTAATTTTAGCCATTCAAGCATGTGGGTATATATCCACACAGATATATAAAACATAATACATACATGTATTTCCTTCCAGTATGTGCATTTCTTATTAATTTTAATACAATTTTTAATAAATAGAACATTTAATTTAAATAAAGTCTGATTTATAATTTTTATGGCTATCAACTTTTGTGTCTTAACTATGAAAGTCAGCTATTCTGAAGTAAAAAGCATTTACCCTGTTTTTATTCTAGAGGCATTTTTTACTTGCTTTTAAGTCGAATTTTATTATCCATTTTAAAACAAAGTTCATGTGGTTTCAGGCAGAAGTTGAGTTTTTTTTAAAGATTTTATGTATTTATTTTTAGAGAGAGGAAGGGAGGGACAAAAAACATCAATGTGTGGTTGCCTCTGGTGCAACCTACTGGTGACCTGGCCTGAAACCCAGGCATGTGCCCGGACTGGGAATCAGACCAGTGACCCTTTGGTTCAAAGGTCGGCACTCAATGCACTGAGCCACACCAGACAGGGCTGTTATTAAATTTGTTTGTATAAAACTATCTATAATATTCCATTATTAGTTTTTAGTGTCTTTGGACTGGTGATGATATCACTTTTATATTTCTGATATTGGTAATTGGTGTGCTCTCTTTTGTATTGTTTATTTCTTTTAGGATTGTGTTATACTGTTCTTTATAAAGAAACTACATTTCCACCTTAATTACTTCCAATTTTTCTGTATGACTTATTGCTCTCATTTACTACTTCTTTCTACTTTCTTTTTGTTTATTTATATATTTACAATCTTCATAAAATAAAATCTTAAGCCATCAATTTGTTACCTTTGTACTTTCTAATATAAGCATTTAAAGTTAAAAATGGCCCCCGAGTCACTTCTTCAGTACATTTTCATTATAAATCAGTTCAAAATGTGGTATAATTGCCCATATGACTTACTGTTAAATGTATGGATTATTTAGAACTGAGTTGTTAAATTTTCCAATACTTGGAGATTTTCTAGATAAATTGTAACTGCTTTCTAAAATTTGTAGTCAAATAATATACTCTAAAATATTTCAGTTTTAATTATATTGAGTATTGCTTCATAATCAGTCATATGGCCTGTCTTTTGGAGAGTGTTTTATGTGCAGTTGAAAATAATGCTTATTCTGCAATTATTAGGTGAATTGTTTCATAACTGTCTAATGAGTCAATGTATTTGATGTTGTGTAGAACTTATATGAACATTGATTTTTTTTGTCTAGGTTTTTTTATCAGTTGCTCGGAGTATTTTTTAAATCTCTGGCAATAATTATGGACCTATTTATATTTCCTTTGGTCTGTCAGTTTTTTCTTTATGTTTTTTGTGACACTATTATTAGATGTTTAGTCATTCAGGATTATTATGTCTTCTTGATAAATTTTTTTTATATAATGATTAAATGTCTCTGTGGAAATACTTATTTTCTTGAAGTTAGTTTTGTCTGATATTGGAACAGTCATTCCAGTATTTTAATGCTTACCATTTCAATTATATTTATGTGCGTGAATATATATACATAAATATAATATTTTCAATATATATATATAGCTTCATTATCCTTTCACTTCTACTCTAAATGTGTCATTATATTTAAATATCTCTTACAGGTAACAAGCTGTGTCTTACATTTATATCCAGTCAGACTTTTAAATGCAGTGTTTCATCCATGTTTTTATTAACATGGTTGAATTTAGATTAAGCAGTTTTCTGTTAGTTTCCTATTTGTTCATAGTGCTTTAAATATCTTACTCTACTTTCTTTTTGCTCACATGGTTTTAGAAGAAAAGTCAAATGTATCTCTTATTTTTCTTTGTTTTTTTTTCTGTAAGTAAGGTGCCACCCTGCCTACTCTAGACTTATTTCAGGATTATTTTTCCTTGTTTTTGATATTCCATAATTTAAAAATGAGATGCTGAGCTATAGACTTTTGGCATTTATTATGCTTACAAATGAAATACTTAGGAAAAATAGAACCTCGGTTATTTGTAAGACATTATCAAATAATTTAACATATTGTATACATAATGGCTGAAATTTTCCTAAATTTGGTGAAAAATACAACTTAAGTCTAAGATAAACTAAAAAAATAGAAAAGCTCAGTGATGGAGAAACAAGAAAAGCATACATAGGTTTGTAATAGTCAAACTATTGTAAACCAAAGATAAAGAGACAACTTTGAATGCAGACAGAGAAAAACAACCAATTATATATGGAAGAACAATACAAATATTGCCTCTCTTTGCCTAACACCACTGAAATAATGTAGCTTTACAGTACTGGTGTGAGACTGTGTAAAGGAAAACAGTATTTTAATTATAATGTATGCCATATGCTGAGAACATTTTTATTTAGTTTATCAAGGTTTAACATTCATTTACAAATAGGAAAAAATGTACCCTAATATAAGGGCAGCATATAACTATAATTTATTTAAAATTTAATTTGGGAGGTTTCCTTCTACACCTGACTGATGTGAGATCACTGGCTTGCAGTGATCATGCAACGCTGTGGATGGCTCGTCGAAACATGAGAAATGAACATACATAGACAGGCAATTTTCTGTGGGGAAGTAGGGACGGAGTGGCCACTCTCTCAAGTGGAAAGTGCCCCACCCCCCTGCACAAGCAGGGTTTTATTCTTGAATACCAATACAGTTTGCAAATTACAAGTAGTTAGCTTTTGAAAGGTGCTGGCAGATTTCCTGCTGGGATCCTAAGCCAGAGATTTTGAGGTTTTATCATTTAAAAAGACTACAGGACTTAAAGCTTAGTTCTGTTTCCTGCCTGTGACTTCATATTCTAATTAAAAAGCATCCTCCAGCAAGCAGATCTCACAGCGTCTTTCATATTCTATGTCTTAGGCCTGATTACCCCCAGAGTCCGCTGTTTCTGGTCTGGACTGCACCACTTTACTAATTTTGATCATTTAAAATTAGCAAATTAGTTTAAATGATCCTAATCACTCAAACTATCCTGGGCTTGAGCAAAGGAAGTTAGGTGGTTTGGATTACTCACAACAAAGACTCAGGCTTTGACAATAGCTGAGGAGGCAGGGGTTGATGTGATCACCCCTTCATTTCCATGGCCCTGTGAGTCTCTTCCCTGTAACATTCCTTCGTGAACGTATCTGTCTTAGGTTCATTCTCTATCCAAGAGAATTATTACCTGTCATTGACTTCCGTTCAAGCATGAAAAGGAATGAGGAACATGAACATGCAGTGTTCATGCCAGGGAAATAAGTTTTGTCTCCTTAGTGGCTCCTGGTCCGGAGGTCTCTCACTCAGCCTGTCACAGCGTGTTACAGCTTCCTGAGACCAGGCAGGGCAGTCCCCAACACCTAACCTACTTGAACACAATCTCCTAGTGTTCTAACTAGTCGTCTTAGCGTTCCCTAAGTGCCGCTGCACTGTCCCGTGTGCTCCAGGGAGCAGCAACTCTGGCTAAATATCAGAATTAAACCTGAAGGTGTGTTTGGAAAGTCATAACATCTCCCTATGGGAGGTTCATGTTCTATACAGTGTTTTAATTTTCTCTCTTTTGAGTTCTTATCAGAAACATGAGAAACAAAGATGATCAAATAGCATCTCAAGAAATATATTAATAAAAATTTATATCAAAAATTTATGTATAAAATTTCTTTCAAAAGTGAAGCAACATAAAGAAAAATTAGATAAACAAGAATGAGAGAATCTTCTTCCAGTAAACATGCACTACAATAAATATAAATGGAATTTTTTCAGGCTAAAGATAATAGACATCAAATGGAAATGCAGCCTAAAGAAAAGAGCCCATAGATGATAAATACATGAATAAATATAAAATATGATGGTTCCTCATAAAATTTATTTAATATACATGATCATTTAAACTATCCTGGGGTTTATACAATATGTAATTACAATAGGTAAGATAAATAGCATGAAGTATTGGAGATAATAACAGAACTACACTATTTAAAAGTTCTTATGACACACTTAACAAGCAATATATTACCTCAAGTACATGGTGATAAGTTAGAACTATATCTTGTATGTCTCAGAGCAACCACTAAAATATAATAAAAAATAAAAGGAAGAATAAAATAGAATGCTAAAATGTATTTGATATTAGCTCAAAAGAAATAAAACATTAACAATGGAACAAATAGAAAACTAACAGAAAACTGGTTGTTAATTTTCCATTCTACTCATCTTTTTTTTGAATTATTTTATTGTTGTTCAGTTACGGTTGTCTGCATTTTTGCCCCAGAACTCCTCCCACCCCGTCCAAACCAGCTTCCCTCCCCTGCTTCCACCCTCCCCCTTGGTTTGTCTGTGTGTCTTTTATAGTAGTTTCTGAAAATCCTTCCCCCCACTACCCCTCCCCACTCCCCTCTGGCTATTGTTAGATTGTTCTTAATTTCAATGTCTCTGGTTATATTTTCTTCTCTTTTTTCTTTTGTTGATTATGCTCATCTTTTTACTTGTTAGGATAGAGTGGTGACTTCCAAGTACCTTACACTTATTACTGAAAACTGGAAGAGTCATAAGCTAAGTTTTTGAAAAGTTATTTACATATATATTTTAGATAAATTTAAATTTTACTTTAAATTCCTGTGGAAAGGTAGGTAGTTAGGCATTATAAAAAATTACTTTCTGAGGTTATTAGGGAACATATGGGGGATGCACTCCCACTCCATTTCTTCAAGTCAGTTCCCATTCTATCTTCACTCATGTTTTCAAGTTAATCAAGACTGAACTATAGAGAATCTGAAATTATTTTTTCAATTTATTCAAAAAACTAAAAATTGTTGCCTTTGATCCAGTAATTCCACTGCTGGGATTATACCCTAAGAACCCTGAAATACCAGTTCAAAAGAACTTATGCACCCCAATGTTTATAGCAGCACAATTTACAATATTCAAGGTCCAGAAGCAACTTAAGTGCCCATCAGTAAATGAGTGGATCAAAAAACTGTGGTATATTTACATGATGGAATACTATGCAGCAGAAAAAAAGAAGGAGCTCCTACCTTTCGCAAGAGCATGAATGGATCTGGAGAGCATTATGCTAAGTGACATAAGCCAGACAGTGAAAGACAAATACCACATGATCTCACCTACAAGTGGAACCTAATCAACAAAACAAACAAGCAAGCAAAATAGCCAGAAACATTTAAATAAAGAACAAACTGACAGTAACCAGAGGAGAGGAGGGAGGAGATAATGAGGGAAAGAACGGGAAGGATTGTCAGGAACATGTACAAAGGACCCTTGGACAAACTAAAGTGGGCAGAATTGAGGGTGGGAGGTGGGGTGGGTGGGGTAGGGGAGAGTGGTGGAGGGAAAATGGAGACAACTGTATTTGAACAACAACAAAAAACTTCAAAAAAATTCTGAAATGAGCCATAAATGAGATAATGGAGATGAACCTGTATGACACCCAGAAACCCCATGTAATAGATCATATCTACTGGCATACCTCAATATGGAGTGTCCATTTTAGTGGGGAAAGGGCGACTTCACGTTTCTCCAGCCTGTCACCAAGTTTCCTTCTAGATGTTGGCCACTTACTGCCACTTAGATGTTAAGATTTAAGATAGTCCAGACCCTGATGCAGTAGTGAGGTGGTGATTCTTATTTGTCATCAGTGTCCTCCTCTCTAGCCTTTAATCCTAGACTTTATTCATCCTCATCCAGCATGCTGTCTGATCTGAGTTGCTTGCCTGCTGAAGTTGAAAGCCTTAGTTGCATTCCTGGGCTATAGTTTCTGCTACAGTTGTTCAATAACTATTATTATGAGATATGAAAGCAATGTGGCAGTTCCAAATATACTCCTTCCTGCCTACGTTACATAGCAGGAAATAAAATAACTTCTGATAATCTGGGCTGATGACACCCTTAGCACATCAATCTCTTACTTTGCCTATTGATTCACTGGCATGAGAAGCTGGAGAAAGCAGGTGATAGGTGCAGTTTCAAGCTCATGGGAAACCCACTCTGGCCCTTGGTTAATAGTTTACCCCTCTGGGAACTGGAAACTCTTAGTTGGCAATGCCTGAGAGTGCAGGGACAAGAAGGACCACATATGCAGTTGGAGCGCAGGCAGAAATGGCGAGAGGGGAGGGTCTTCTTTACCCCCTTGGCTCTCAGAGTCATGCAGGGGTGGGCAAAAGTAGATTTACAGTTGTAATACAAGGAAATAGTACAATAATTAATAAATAATAAAGAATAAATGGTTTTGAGTTCTCACGACTGAAAACACACTTTTGTCTACCCCTGTATATATTTCTAATCCCAGATAGAGCAGTATATATCACATTTTCCTCATAATAAAAAAAAAATATTGGGTAAATTTTCTAATTTCCAATTGCAAGTACTTTTCCTTTCTTTCCCATTAAAAATCCAAAAGAATTTAGCTTTTTTCTTCTATCCAGAACAAGGGAAGGATATAATGTGATATATAGGTAGTGTGTGTGTGTGTGCGATTGTGTGTGGTACGCACACCAACTTAATCTTTCTAGCTATCTAATGCTACAGCGAGGGAAGTATGGTATTCTCTAAGTGTTGGATAATTTGGTTCTTCCTATTCTCATGTTCTAACTTAAAATGTCCTTCACTTCCATTTACTTTTCTTTCCCTAACCACTCCCCCACAGCACAGAGCTGAGATATCACAGTCTAAACTTACAACCCACCCCTGCAATTTAAGAAATTCCCCACACACATCTGTGTATTTAGATTAAGATTAGCTGTGAGGGTTTTTTTGTTGTTGTTGTTGAGTGTGCTGTGTGGGTTTCCCAGCTGGAGTCCTAATTTGTAACGCTTATGCTTGCTTAGCTCATTCTGATGCTAGGGTGGTTTCTTTCTGTGAATAAATGTGTGAGGTGCTCTAGGCATAGCTATTGGCCTCACAGAGCCTATGAATTTAGTTTGCTCCTGGAATAGAGTTCCTATTCCCATATGCTAGTGAACATTTGGAACAGATATATTAGCCTAAGCCAGCTTGAAGAGATTAAAAAAAAATTCTTGCCACTGAATAATAAGGACATGCTTTGCTGTACATTATAATATTTTATCCAAACCAGTTATATAAAAGTTTTTTGAGTGCCTACTATATGTCAGGCACTGGATTTTTTATATTCTACAAATGTCCATGAAGTCTACTGTGAGCCAGTATCTGCTAGGAGTAAGCAGAAAATACATAAACAAACAAAGGAGTACATAAACTAGTAAGGGTGAAAGGATAAGCCAAATAATCACAATAACTAAAAACAGTGTAAGTAGTGGTGACATCAGCAAGATGGTGGAGTAGCTGATACCAGCCTTTGTCCCTCCCCCTGCCCCAAATACCCTTGGGAGGTCTCAAGAGTCTGATTAAGAACCTGCAGCTACACAGTGGACCACAAAACAGAGAATAACCACACTGAATTCCTGGGACAATCTGCATAGCTAAGACATCTGGAATGGCCCAGGGGGGAAAAGAAGGATAAAAGAGTATTTAGTAGTATTTGTCAGCATAGACCCCACTGACTTGCTTCACAGAAGACACCTGCAGCTTTTTGCTACTGAACTAATCAGCAACTATCACTGCCTCTGAAACCCTTGAGATGGGGACAGTGCTGCATCCCACAGGAAGAAATCAGTGTTGCCCACCATGGGTCTGGACTGCCACTAACTCCAAACCATCCAGGAATCTTCAGCCATGGCCAGCATATGCACATCCGCCATCTAGGTCTTGGCCACACTGACTCTGCACACACCAGTGCTCCAGACCCTGGTTTTACAGTTGTTCCATGTGTGCCCATATTGAGCCACTGGAGCCACTGCCACAGCAGTAGTGCCCACACTCCAGCTCTCAGAGCAGTGGCAGCTCCACATATACCTGCTATCCTGAACTTTGTTCCATAAGCACCAGTACCAAAGACACTGGAGCCACCCATGTGTATCTCAGGCCCTGGAGCTGCTATAGCTTTGTCCGCGTCCAACATTCCAGCACTTGGGTTCCTGTGGCAATTCCCTCACTGTCTATACCTCTCACACTGTTACCAATGCTGTGGCAGAGACGCCTTACTCTGGGCACTGGAGCCACCACAGCACCAGTGCTCAGAGCCATAATTTCTCCAAATATGCCAGTACTCCAGGTTCCAGCTCTGTGACCACTCCGTGGACACCCATGCATCAGACATTGGTGCCACTGCAAATGTAAGTGATCCACAAATTGACCCACTGCAAAAGGAAATCCTTTTGACCATCACTTCCCCTGTGAGAAAAAAGAGGTATCAGTAGGACTCGAGCAGCCATCACTACCAAAAATCCCAACAAAATGTCCTCACAGCTACTGGAGAAACCCATAGCCTTGACTACTGAGGACCCCTGCAATCTTCAGTGAGGCTGAACTCAGCAGATGGAGTTCCATGGAGACTATACAATTCCATCCTCTCAGGGCTGGAATCACTTGCGTCCTACCCAACCAGCAACCTCATACTGATCCACAGGAAGAAATAAGGTCTTTCTCCACTCAGAACTGTTCCTAGAGTCTGGAAGAGGTGATTATTCAATTAAATACACAGCCATCAATACAGAGATATAAAATGCATATAAAAATGAAGCAAATAGGACTCCATCAAAGGAGCACAATGGTTTTCCATCAACTGACCTTAAAGAAATAGAGGCCTACAAATTGTTGGACTAAGATTTCAAAATAATTGTTTTAAGGAAGCTCAGTGAGCCACAACAGAATACTGGTGAACAACTTAAATAAATCAGGAAAACAACATATGAACAAAATAGGAAGTTCAATCAAAAGATAGGAATCATTCAAAAAAGAACCAAACAGAAATACTGGACTGAAGAATACAATGAATACATCAGAGAGTGCAGCAGACAATGTCCACATCAAAACCGATCTAGCAGAAGAAAGTTGAATATAGGTTATACGATATTGTGTAGCTGGAAAGTGAAAAGAGCAAGTACAAAATACAGGGAAGAAAGCCTGTGGAACTTATGGGACAATATCAAGTAGATGAACATACACATCATGAAAAGACCACAAAAGGAAAAGAGAAAAAAGAGGGGCAGAAAACCTATTTAAAAACTAATGGCTTGAAAATTCCCATATATGAGGAGAACTAGGTATATCCAAGTATGAGAAGTTCAAGAGTCCTTCATCAGGTTCAACCCAAAGAAAACTTCACTGAGCCACATTATAATCAAGCTGCCAAAAATCAAAGGCAAAATAAACAAAAGAATTGTTAAAGGGGCAAAATAAAAGAGAACCACCACATATAAGAAAATCTTTAACAGACTGTTAGCAAATTTATCCACAGAAACTATGCAGGCCAATAATACATGACATATTCAAAGTGCTGAAAGAAAAAATTGCCACCCAGGAGTACTACACCCAGCAAATGAGGGAGAGATTAAAAATATTTTTAAAAAACAACACAGAAATTTAACACTGCAAGGTTTGCCTTATAGAAATACTAAAAGGAATCTTCAAGTTGAAATGAAAGGACACTAATAACATAAAAACATCAAATAAAAAATCTCACTGATAAAGGTTAACATATACTTAAATTCAGAATACTCTAATACTGTAATGGTGATGTGTAAATCTCTTTTAGCTTTGGTATAAAGCATATAAGACAAAATATTAAAATAACTGTAGCTATAATAATTTGTTAATGATGTATAACATAAAAATATAAATTGTTTTATCAAAAAACATAAAATGGACAGAGAAAAAGGTCTGACTTTTGGCATACAATCAAAGTTAAGTTATCATCTTCAAATAGACAGTTATAAGATATTTTATTTATACCTCAGGGTCACTACAAAGCAAAAACTTGTATTAAATATACAAAGATAAAGAGAAAGTAATCAAAACATACCACTAAAGAAATAATCAAATTACAGAAGACAGCATGTAAAAAATGTAGCAAAATAACTGCAAAACAGTTACTTTTTGTTACACACACACATATAGTCATTTGCAAACATGAATGAACACTGAGGATGTTATGCTAAGTGAAATACTGGTAAGTCAGAAGCATAAAGAAAAAATACTGCATGATTTTCCTTATATGTGAAATCTAAAAAAAACATCTAATTGATAATAGTAGGGAGTAAATTGATAGTTAACAGAGGCTGAGGAGTGAGGGGAAAAAAGAAAGATGCTGGTCAAAGGGTATAAACTTCCAGTTAGAAGATGAATACATTCTGGAGACCTAATGTACAGTATGGTGGCTGTGGTTAATTATAATGCATTGCATACTTAAAATTTGCTAGGAGAGGAACCGGCACTGCACACACACAGAAAAGACTAACTAGGTGAGGTGAAGGATATGTTAATAATCTCGATTGCTGTCATGATTTTAAAATGTGTATATATATATATATATATATATATATATACACACACATACACACACACACATATATAAACATGTTATTGTATACCTTTAATATGTACAGATTTTATTTGTCTATCATACCTCAATAAAGACTGGGGAAAATATAGTGTAAGTGCTATACACTATAGTGGGGTACATATCAACAAGGAAGTATGGGTTTTAAATAAGATAGTGGGTGTGAAATCTTTTTAAACTCCAAAGTACTCTACCAACATAAGTTAGACATCAGCAAGCTCTCCTTGGGGAAAAAGTGGGTCAAAATCTGGGTTTGGGACCGGCATCTCTTTCTTTCTCTGGTCCGTTTCCTTCAGCAAGCTCTTCTTTCAAGAATCATCAAAGTTCACTTCACTGCTATTGTCTATGTGCTCTTGGGAAAGTCTGTATCTTTCTGAGGGCAGGTAGTTTGACCAAATAGTAAAATAAACTTCAAACTATTCTACCAGCCTGTAGTTGTATATCCCCATAACTGCCTTTCTCCTTTGAAATTATATAAAAATTATATTAAAAGCATTATTTGTATATTATTATATATATATATAATACAGGGTCTGGTACAGATAACTCCCCTTTTTATTACAAAATCAGAAGCATATGATTCTGCAACATAACACTATCACACTTAAGCACACCATATGGCATTTTAGGTGAAATATTCAAATTAAAACTATATATTATCACACCCATATCATTACCCTACCAACCAGACTCAAGCAGGCATCACTTCTGTTAGATACTGTATATAACATATTACATATATTGATTACAAATACATAAATGCTCATAAAAATATAGAATCCTTTCACCATTTATACATACATAGAAATAATTCTTCCCCCCTAAAGGGCAAACTTCCATGGAAACACAGTAAGTTAAACAAATAAAACTCCCCTGAGTCAAACCGGAGGAAGTGCCAGAGCCCAGTCACTCACCCTCTCTTCGTCACCCTCACCTCTTTGAATACACTTTGCAAAGTTGTAATCCCATAGCCTATTTTGAAATCACAGCATTATATGATTTCTAAGATCACTTCAGTTTTTGGTATGCATGTGTCTATCTGACCCTGTATCTTTTAGTTGGTCAGGCTTACAGTCTATGAATTAACCAATGTAGTGGCATGTTTCCCTGTTTCCCAGGATTCTCTTTATGTAATACCTACCTATTCCACTTATTCTCCAATTTTTCTTCCTGAAACACTGCATATGCCCTATTTAGGTTCTCCTACATGAAAATCATGCAAGGCATCAGAAACTTGGAGCCCCAGAATTCTCTCAAAACTTGAACTTAGACTTTGCCTTTGGTTCCTTTGACCCTGGATACCAGGCTGGGCTAGAAAACCATGCTAGCTTTTGCCCTGGGGACACAATCTCAACTACTAACTTACCAGGCCGGTTAATGGGATGGGCTGGCTCTTGCTCCCTGGCAGAGAAAATTTATACTAATTTTTTTACTTGTTTTTTTTTTTCATTATAACAAAGAAGAAACCCTTAGCTTAATTTCTGACACACAGTCTCACATTGCAGCATCCCAGAGTTGTAGACCATTTTGCAGGAAACTAAGAAAATTGAAGGGAGTCCCCAAATATGTCAGACTGCCATCTGTACTGAGATAAATCTACTGGAATTACTAAGAAACAGCTAAAATGAAGGATTCAGAACAGAAAAATAACTATATGGGATACTTTCCGATATAGGTTGTATGTGGAAAATAGCTTTTTAAAAAGTTTTATCTAGCTCCACCTGTCGGTAGAGGCCTAAACACGAGTTCCAGAACACCTAATAGTTCTTAAGCATTTTTTCCTCCACGTTGCCACAGACTTCTTTACATGTCTTAAATAAAAATTAACTCTGAATTGAATTGCAGGTTTTCACAACTGTATACTCCTAGCAAAAGATCAAACATCACGGGTGCTCGGTGAAACAGCAAGGTATATTAGAGCCAAATTATTTTCAAAAATAATTTTCAGGATCTTTGCTGTGAATTTCACCAATTTTTGGTGCATGAGGAGCAGTTGTCACTATAGAAATCATTTAAAACCACAAATTATTTATTAATATTATTTTATTACTAAATCAAATTGTGAGCTACCTTATGTAGATTATTTTTCTATAAAAATAAGCAAAGATGATCCAACATAAATTTTGAAAAGAGAATGGTTTAATATTCATTTTTAATTGATAAATCTAGCTACAGTGTGGAAAATGAGGTGGAGCTGGGAGGAGGAGGGGAGTGGATGACCTAAGGAATTTGTAACCAAAGAATTATAGGCAAAAGACTGTAAGAACAGAACTTGAAGTAGTGTAGCAGCAGCATTGGTAGGAAGAACTCTGATTCTAGGGACATTTCTGAAATAGAATTGATGGGGCTTGGTTATGGAGTCAATGTAGCTGGCAAAGTATAAGGTCATTCAGGATGTAAGCTTCAGGTCCTTGAGCCCATGGAATTTTCCACTGGGCTTCAAACCATGCTATTACCTTCATATAGTTGTATATCCAGGCAATTCTAAGATAGTGAGATTAATATTTTTATAAAATTAAACTTTACTCAAGGTATTATGGGAGGACAAAGGAGGAAGCAAAGCCTCCTTGGACAGTTGAGAAAGCCTCCCTATAATGGGTGATATCAAAGGTAAAATCTATAGAATAAATAAGTAATCTCAATGAAAGTAGGAAATGACAGTCCTTCTAGGTAGCAGTGGAAAAAGCCAGTATAAGATCTAAAGTATTATGAGTATTTCAAAATGCCTGAAATATTAATAAAAGAGAAATAACATATTGACAGAAAGGTGCATGGTAAGAGATATGTTTTCAAAAAGAAATAAAGCCTAGATCATATGCAATATTCATTTATTCAGAGTGCATTAGAGGAAAAAGAGTATTCCTCCACTCCTATTTCCTATCTTATTGTTAAGGGCCAGATATGAATATTAACATTTAAATAATGCCCCCCTTTTTTGTTGGTATATGTGGGTCAATTAACACCTTTTGGGGCTTCCTCAAACTAAAGCTTCCAATCTCAGCAATTTGTGCCTTGTAGAAGAGGATATTTTGTTACAACATGATTATTCTGTTTCAGCTGTACAAAATGCCCCCACTTCATGGAGTCTTATAGGAGGCCTTGTAGGTCCCACGTCCAAACAAAAGAGAAAATCAGAGTTTTTTTGTTTTGTTTTGTTTTTTGAGGTTTGGTTAACCCACAACCTTTACAAATCCTAGTAAATATACATTATGTGCACTAATGTTATAAATTTTTATCTTATTCCTTCCTATCTTTTAAATAAAAATATTCATTTCTAACAGCAAATGTAATTGAACCTTCCTATTGTTCTCTTATTTGTTCTGAGATAGCTCCTTCTCGTCCTTGAGTCAACACCCACTCCGATGTCTTCTTGCCCACAGATCCTGTTCCCCTGCGTAGACAGCACTTCACAAGCTCATCATTATTCTTCCCCCTGAAGGACAGTCAAACAGACCATCTTTTGAGACACCCACCAGATCAGTCATCAATTGATGCAATTTGGTCACTAGGCAACATATTTTAGGGAAAGAATGTTGTGAATACTATTTTGGCATTTATTCTTCAGGAATAAAAATTTCTTCAAATAATCTTCTACTTTGTTCTAGGATCCATACAAGCTTAAAATAGGATTCACACAGTCTGCCTTTGCTCGCCTGTTATGCCATAAATTCTTTCTAAGCATATAAATATCTTTCACGATTGTGTTGATAGAGGATACAGATTTATATGTTTAGAAATGATGTCAAGAAAGAAAGAATGTTTGGATAGAATATCAAGAAAGTTAGAATGCCAGAAGAAACACATAAAAAAGAAAGGAAGTAAAGAAAATTGGTTCCAGCTGAAACATCCTGGAAACAGTTTCTCAGTAGTTATCGCTGCATAGTCTTCTAAGTCCCTTATAGAACTGGGACATGTTTTCAGGCTTTTCCACAATGGCCACTGGAGGGCATTGCCACTCAGTAGTGAGGGAGGTGAATAGCTGCTCCTTAACTCGGGGAAAGGTGAGCTCTGTCAGTAGGGTCAGACAGTGCCAGGGCAAACTTAGTTATAGCCACGTGTCACAAGGCAAAATTTTGCTGGAACTGAGAATAAAGTTTAAAAACAAGACTTGTTAAAATGTGGTAGGTGTTGATTTAATTTTCCCTCTGCACACTCTTAACATGGATGTTACAATCTTATAGCTTTACAGTTATGCCTGCCTTATATCAGGTCATCAATATGGTACCTAACAGTTTGGCATAGATTGAGTTTCTGAAATTCAGAATTCATTTTAATGATGATGTGCGATTTTATTATTAAAAGATGGCATGGGTAAGTCTTTTTTTAAGGGGAAGTTTCATTTATAAAAGCATAATTTTACTTTAATATTTAAACACACCTGCAAATTCTTCATTAAGTTGATTTTAAGTGTGACACATTGGTAAGCTACCTGAGGCTTGATTCACTAGACTGCCATACTATTCAATTAGGCTTTTTTCAAAGTATGAATTAGATTTCCAAATCTCTAAGAAGTGATTCACCACATCCACTGATTCGACTCATAGGCCACTATGATACTCTCTCTGAGTGCCCTAAATCGGCGCCTCTGTCAGTCAGCACCTTGTTGCATGTCACTGCTACTGTCTTGTTATAAGTGTTGAAATGCTTGTATCTCAGGTCTGTGGGGGGCATTTTTGAATTTATGTTACTGTGCCTATGTGTGGATTGTCTATGTAAACAGCTTAATATTTTAAATGAGTTGCCTATTCCTGGCAACTCAGTGGCAAGTACTGGTTTCAATGTGGCTGAGTGGGTGTTCAGCTCATATGCCTGAATTACAAATGGCATCAAGGAGATGTTCTAATCCCCTTTTTCTGGAGGAATTCTCACTTGGCTTTCAGCATTATGCTGTCCTAGATTGTCTCTGTCATCAAAGACTATTTCTTTTCAGTGTTCTTTACTCTCCTCTCTGATGTCAGAACAGCAGCATGCCCAGGGGACAAACACTGAACTTATTAACTTCAGCGTCTGTCTCATTTCCTTGGTGATCTCCAGCTTCCTGATGTTTGAAGCAACCTACAGGCTAGCAATTGCCAAATTTATATCTCCAGACTGTGTCTCTCCTGTACTTTAAATTCTTATATCCCTATATTCTCAAATGCCTACTTGACATGTCCACTCAAGTACCTAATGGATACCTCAAAGTTATGACCAAAATTAGACTGCTGGTCTTTCCTCCTAAACTTAGTTTTTCTATCTCAGTTTGAAACAACTTCAGTTTCTCAGTTGAAAAAGATTAAAATCATCATGTTCTTTTCTCTTATACCATACAACAGATCCATAATTTATATAAAGAGACTTACAATTTATGTAAAGAATGGTTATTTTATTTGGTCCTCAACTTTCTCTACCTAGGTAAGTAGAAATAGACAAAGCAACTGGGCCTGTAGGTTGAGTGATTTATTCACGGTAACATTGTGTGGAGTTGAACCTTAAATTCACTTCTTCGGATTATAATTCCCAGGAGTTTTTTCTAATTTTAGAACTAGTGTTGAACACTGTTAATTTTTCCTTTGGTCCATTGCAAAATGAGAAAAACAAGAACAATGAAGTAAGTTTTCCACAAAGCTAAAACTATTTTATTTAAGAGTATCCTTTATTCTTTGATATATCTGTAATAATATTTGGTGTCATAATGTCCTTTATTTTATAACAATAGTGATAGTATTCATAAATGTATTATTTGGGTAAAATAAAATGTAATTCTTACTTTAAAAATATTATAATCTATAAAATACAAAATCTGCCAATCACTGAAATGTACTCTTATGTGTCAAGTAACAAAACTTGAAAGTCAGCTTGCATTTTCACTGACATATTTTACTTCTAGTTTGTACTTGGTCTTTAGAGTCAACTTATTTTTATATTTATTCAAAGAAGTGTATAACTGTAATGTAAGAAGGACTAAATGGGTACCTTCTGTATCTGTGCCTCATGCATTTTGCTCCTTTCAGGCTCTCTGATTCTATTCAGGAACTGAGACTATAATAACTTGGAAAGTGTAAAAATTCCATATTACTTTAAAGTGAACAGTGATGTTTACATCACTAGGACATTTAAAGACGATGATTACATTTAGTAAAATTGTCTCTGATTCCTATAAAAATGCTGTCAAATTTATTCATTTACCTACTTCTTCTTCTCTAATCCTACTGAAATGATATAACAGATAAAAAATACATATATAGCAGCATGAGTAATTAGAGAAAAGGGATGCCAGCTGATTAAGGCAGTGAAGAATTTCTGCAAGAGTAGAATTACTCACTTATTCAGCAACTATTCATTGAGGACTTATTAAGTGCCAGGCACTCTTGTAGGTGACATCAATATTCTCTGTGGTGGACAAGATGATGCCCTGGCTGGTGTGGCTCAGGGGACTAAGTGCTGACCTGCCAACCAAAGGGTTGCCAGTTCGATTCCCAGGCAGGACACACACCTGTGTTGTGGGCCAGGTCCCCAGTAGGGGGCATGCAAGATGCAACCACACATTGATCTTTCTCTCCCTCTCTTTCTCCCTCCCTTCCCCCACTCTAAAAATAAAAATGAATGAAAAATATGTTTAAAAAGATGTTAAATGCCCTTGTTCTTGTGGAATTTACACTATTAAAAGGGAAATCAAACAATTAAAAAAGGAATAGTGCCAAATTGAAATATATGCAATAAAATAAATTAATGTAAATTAATATTGTAGAAAAATTATTGGGTGGCTACTCTAATTTGGATAGTTATGGAAGAGTTCTTCAAAAAGCTGGTGTTTTAGTTGAGAGCCAAACAAGAAGAAACTGTCTATTTAAAGATGTGGGGGAAAGATTTCTAGGAAAGAAAAGATCTGGTGCAAAGGCCTCAAGACGTGAACGATCCTTCAATATTTCAAGATCCAGATAAAGGAAAGTTAGGTGATGGTAAAGAGCAGGCCTAGAGGAAAGCGGAAGTCAGATCAGGTAAGGTTTTGTAAAGCAGGGAGGAATTTGGGTTTCATTCTAAGTAGGATGAGAAGCCATTGGAAAGGCATAGGCAGAAGAGTAGCATGATGTAATGAATTTTAAAAAATGCTGTGGTTAATTTTTAGAACATGGATTGTAGGAGGCACTATATCCATGTAGATGATGTTGGCTCTAATTACAGAAAATCTAACTCAGTGTGGATAAAAAAGTTAAAAAATAGGAATTCATAAAATGAAAAGCCCATAGATAGTACATCTCCGGGGTTTTTAATTCAGTTACTCAGGAATAACATCAAGGACTAGAACCATTTTTCTTTTATTCTGACATCATTGGTATGTTGGCCTTGTCTCCATGGCTCCTCCCACACAGTCACAGAGTGTCTGCGGCAGTTCCAGGTTTTAATTGCAGACTAGGCCACACCAGAAAAACAAGCCTCCCTGTAAACCTTTCTCAGATATGCCTTTACATTCATGGCAATAAAGATTTCTGGTGAAGTGAAAAATTCTTCATCTAATATCAATATTTGTCAATCAGAATGTCAAATATGTACATCAAAAGATTAAATAATTCAATTTCAGGTTTAATTGAGGAACCAGAAGAAAGCTATGTATAATTAATGACCTTAAATAATTTTGGGGGATATTGCATTTTTATAAATGAACAGGCTATTTTGAAAAAAAATCAGACTTTAAAAATAAAAATATGATTGCTGAAATAAAAAATAGATGGATAAAATAGCAGAATGAATACAGCAGAAAGACTGAATTTCTAAGCTAAAAGGGTCAACAGAAAGAATGTGTATACTTTGGAACCCTTTGAAATATTTATAAAATTTTAATAAATTCAAAAAAAATGAAAAATAATACAGATCAGATTTGTTGACCACAATATGAAAACAGTAAAAATTAAAGGCGAAAGGTAACCAAAAACTTAAAAAAAATTTTAAATAGACAAATAAAAAGAATAAAGTTGATTAAAGAGGAATTGCAAACGAAAATTACAGGTAATTACACTGTGTAACAACCATGCTAGTCATCTCTCTGACAGCTTTGACTACTCACTGGGCGTGTATGACAGCGCCATCTATGAAAATGTGCAGGAGGTAGTCAAAATATTTACAGCAATTGTTTTGCCAAAAATGCATTAATTATAATAAGAAAATGATTGAAAAATAGCTCAACGATGCTTTCAACTTGAGAAGAGAGCAAATCACAGTTATAAAAAGCCAAAAAAATTGATCTTGGGGGAGTTTGTAAAAATATCATACTAAATAGTATCACAAATCTTTATGAAACTATATTTAATTATGTATTTAAGTAAAGTGATAATAAATATTTTTAAAGCAAGTACTTAAAAAGAAGGCTATATATTTGTGACCAAAACTTAGCTGTTTTAATAATGAAATATTCAGTTTTCTAAAGTAATCTAAGACCTGATAAAACACAAAATCTCTGAATTTTAGGCAGATTACTTAAAAGTTAAAAAAACCCTTTTATCATCTCTTATCCAAAGTTGGCTAATAGTCCAAGAAAACTTGTTCTTCTAGGAGATAAAGCAAAATTAAGTTTTAGTTTTACATAAGTACACAATTAATATTTTAAAGACTCAAAACAAATTTGTGCAACTGTAGGCAGCTTGATTATACAAAGTAATCATCCCTCTCTTTCTTCCCAACTTTCTATATCCATTTACATCTACTTAATTCACTTGTTCTTAACAATTAAGCTTAGATTGCTCATGAAAATTTCATAAGGTCTTAAATAGCCATCATTGTAAATTATATTTTTGCTGACAAATTTTATAACAGGGATAACATAAATGTATATGACTAGTAAACCCAGATAGAAAAAATATAGTTCTATGCCCACATTAAAATAATGATGATAAATCTGAAGACATATCTAATTTAACTAAGCCAACAAACTTAAACTAGATTTTATTTACTGAAGATCATCCAGATCTTGTGAACTTCAGAAGCATTTGAGTTAGTTTCTATATTTCTAAGAGTTTTAGGAATGCCTAATTTATATAAGCACTTATTTTAAACCAACTAAATAGAGCTCCTTTGCTCATTAATTTGGCAATACCATCTCGAGGTAGAAAAATATCACATATGCATGTACAGAACATAGTGTGCCTCCATAGATAAGCATAAACATACAGACAGACACATGCAGATCCAATAGCTTCCATTCCAAAACTTCAGCCATGAACTGGGTACAATAATACAAAACTAACCAATTTATAAATAACTATTGAATTCAAATGTGTCAAGTTGAGGTTATCAACTCACATGGCTAAAGCTTTTTACTAATTTTTGTGGAGAAGACTTTTAAGATTTGTATTTGCTTTTGACTAGTAATCTTACCAAAGTTGTGACTAGATTTTGGACAAAGGAGCTTCTATTGCAGTCTTTTCTTTTTACCTCATTAACGTTGTTTTAATGGGTCTCAATATTCTGCAACAGATTTTTGGTCAAGTTGTTCCTATTAAAAAGTACCGATTTTTAAACACTAATAATTTAAAAACTGCCACACACAAGAAAAACTAAACAGTACCCAAAACTTTCTCCTTTCCTTCAGAAGTCTGTATTTAAAAAACAACACAACAAAAAAAACCTCTTTTCACCACATTTTTTTTCCTTCAGTCTCTGTGGGTAGTGTTTTAGTTATCTCCTGGGGCCTTTACAAATTGTTTTTTATTTATTATTGTTCAGTTAAGTTGTCCCACCTTTTCCCCTATTGTTCTCCCCTGTCCCATCCCCCTCATCGTCCATGCCCATGCATCCTCTATTCATGTTCCTTGGCTTGTTTCTTCTTGTACTTTCCCCCACTATTCCTCTCCCCCTCTTCTCTGGTCACTGTCAGTTTGTTTTTATTTCTAAGTCTCTGGTTTTATTTTGCTCATTTGTTTGTTTCATTGATTAGATTCCACTTATAGATGAGATCATATGGTATTTGTCTTTCATTGCCTGGCTGATTTCACTTAGCATAATGCTCTCCAGTTCCATCCATGCTGTTGTGAAGGGTAGGAGCTCCTTCTTTCTTTCTGTTGCGTAGTATTCCATTGTGCAAATGCTGGGATTATACTCTAAGAATCCTGAATCACCAACTCAAAATAACCTGTGCACCCCAATGTTCATAGCAACATTATTTACAATAGCCAAGTGCTGGAAACAGCCCAAGGGCCCATCAGTAATGAGTGGATCAAAAAATGGAGCATTTACATTTTAAAGAAAGAATAGGATTTACATCTTCAAAGGACAGAGGAAGAATAAAAGTTTTTCTCCTACAAGTTTTAGGGTACACTTCTCTATTATCAGTGGTCTAAAAATTTTTTTTTGTCTTGGGGTTCCAACAGCATGTGACACTTTGTCTATTTCACTCTTAATCAGGATAACATCCTCCTCTTTGCTCTCCTAATTTTCCTAGGCATTCCACCTCTTCGCATCAAAGTCAGGCTTTGTTAGCAGTGCTTAAAGCTTAATCCTTGGCAGTTTGCCCCCTCCTAGCTTTGCAAAATTTCATGCTAAGGACTCCAGTTTTGTATCCTGCTCTTCCACCTTGTCTGCTAGCTCCAAAGGTAGCGTAGTCATGGACAACCAAATGTCCTTCACTAACTTTCACTCTTCTTATAACTTCCTCACTGGATCTTCAGGCTTTAGTTGGGCATCAGTGGCCAGCCAAACTGCCCACAGTAGAGACCAGTCCACTGCAGCAACCATTCCTTTCCCTTCTTTGCCACAGTGCACTATGTGAAGTTCCTCAAACACAGAAGACCAGTTGGTATTCTGGAGGCATCCACACATTCATGCAGCAGTCCCCAAATATCTAACATATGGGCCACCTGGCCCCATAGAAGCTGATGGCCAACAGAAACTTTTATCCAAGACCCATTTCTTTGGTCTCCAGGGTGTCTCACTAATTGCTGGCTCACAACCTTGTACTTTCCCAGGGTAAAATCTGTAACTTTTCCTCCAACATGGAGAGCAAGGAGAAACTGAAGAAAGAGGCAGGACACTCCAAACTGGTACATGGCAGTTTTAATAAGTAGGGGACTTATATATGAGGCGTGCCTTAGGCAGCTGCAAGATGAATAAATTTTCATACCCATGCAACAGGATTTTACCAGTTTCTGTAGAGACCTTGGTGAGGTTCAATCACATATACAGCCCAGATGGTCTCAGCAACACTTTACTCTCTCAAGGTTTGGTCCTTGAAACAGCTCCAGCAATGGGAATGGTGAGCAGTGCACACATTCCAAGGACAGGGATGGGGTGAGGAGCTTTCCATGGCCTGCATCCAGTTCACAGATCAAAACAAGGCTATATCTACTCAATGACCTCTTTCAATAGTAATGAAAACACAGGTCAGAATCAAGTAAAGTAGAAACAGATTTGTCATCAACAAATGAATCTCAGCAGGAGAAAAATAAATGTCCTCTCAAATTAAACCATAGTGTCATTTATAAAAGGTGTAAATTGGACTTGTGGGTACTTGCTCAAAAACGAGAGCAGTCATGGGTCCTTCCTAGTGGGAAAAGTGGAAGATAATGACAAGAAAGTTCAGATGTCTATTTTCAGGACCATCTATAATGCCCAAATATAGCTTAGTTTATAATGTTTACTGAAAAACACATTTTAAAATACTCTTGATTAGTCTTATTATTTATAAATGTTGTTCTATTTGGATAACAAATTGATTCCAACTGATAGAAGTTACCATGAATAAAATTGTGCTCAAAGTAAAGGACAAACAAACAAGAAAAATATAACCAGAGACATTGAAATTAGAACAAAAGGACAGTAACCAGAGGGGAGATGGAAGGGGATGGTGGGGGAAGGGGGAAGGGTTCTCAGGAACATGTGTAAAGGACACATGGACAAAACCAAAGAGGGGTAGGATCAAGGGTGGAGAGTGGGGATGTCTGGGGTTGGGGGAATTGGTGATGGGAAAATGGAGACAATTGCACTTGAACAATAATATAAAAGTTAATTCACTACATAAAAATAAAAGAAAACTTTCTAAAAATTTATTTTTAATAAATTAAAAATTACCAGATGGTAGGAGAATTATTTCCTTGGAAGGTGATAATTTTTCTGTCTTTCAAAACATCGAGTAGTGGCTGGAAGATTGCTTATAGGCAATGATGGAGAGGAAAGCCATTTATTGGATGAGATGTAGGTTGGTATGGCCAGATGGATGCTAAATTCCCTTCCCACCACCATGTTCTAGGATTTGTGTTTCTGGTATACAGCCTTTACTATTACATATACTGTATCAAAGGACTCTTTTATTAAGCTCCAAAAGAACTCTAATTATAGAAAAGAGTTCATCATATATTTTCTAGTCATTTCTGGCCTTTACAAGGATTCTCCAGTTTTACTGAAGACGGAATAAATAAGTAATGCACTCCTTCATTCCAATATAATTCTGGACTTTCTAGCAATGAATGGCATGGCTCATTCTGAAGCTGGTGCTTGTCCTTAGAGGTTCTGCTCAGGCTTTGTTGATAAGGTCAGCATTATTCCACACATGCCCTCCTCGCCTCATACCCAATGCTGTTCAGGATGCTAGGATACCAGTCATGTTGCTACGACTATTGATGGCAAGTCTGGTAATTGATCACATTAACATAGTGACTCTATAGACTGTTTACATAAAAATTGCTAGCACCATTGACTGCTTCTTAAAACACTATTCTCAGTGCTTTTCATGTGCTGACTCATATAATCTTCAAAACATTCCAATGATGTTCATGTTAATCATACCCTAATTTTAAGGATGATGAAACTGAGAAGTTTCCTAATTTTAAGAGAAGTTAAAGTACTCCATCACAAAGTTAGTGAGAGAGAGAGCGCTAAGATTTAATCTCAGAAAGTTTGGATTTCGATCACCTGCTATTTATCTCTTAATCTTTTAACTATGTTGCTTCTTTTAAAATTTCCACATGAAATGATTTAGTCCATACCAAAAAAAAAAAAAAAAAAGATTTAAAACAAGACTAACAGATGAGCAGAAGTGAGAAAGAGTGAAAAGACTATTGTACTCAAAATCAAGACTTTGTATTCTGGTTCTGGTACCCCTCTGTTTAATTCACTGTTAATTTTTTCATGGCTGTTACTCATCGGTAAAATGCAAATTGATTTAATGCTCTCAATTTGTCTCATTTCAGAAATTTCAAAAATCAGGTTCATGTGTGTGGCTTCATTTAAGGTGTACAGACATTTTGTAAGAAACCCGAGGGAAGCCCAGAATAGCTGTGATGCTCCACCTCTACCAAATCCATTCTGTTGGACAGATGGTAAGGATGTTTGGATGCCAAAGCCAGTATCTTTTCCTACTATTTCTTATTGATTTATTTTATGTACATAAAAGCATTTTCTAAACTGTAAAATAATGCCAATGTTAACTTTTATAATTAATGTGGCATGCAAAGATTAATTGGTAATGCTTTTAGCAGAAGGTGGCGAAGAAAGGATAATTTTGGAATTGATTTCGTGAAGCCAAACTAGTTTATGTGAAAACCACATGCATTCTTAATTTATTTTGTTTAAATCCCAGAACAAATGCTAAGCCGATAGAAGAATATGTGGCTTCTCTGTGCTTCAGTGAATTCCTTATTTTGTAACATGAAATGATAAATGTTTGAACAGCTGCAATTACAAAGTTAAGGAGCCATGACACACACACACACATTTTTTTTTCCTCCAAGGCTGTTGACTGGAATTGTGCCACAGCAAAGTAATCATGAGTGAAATAAATATATTTCCATTCATTTGGCTGAATCCTTCACATGGTATAACTTTCTCTGTGGGAGGTTTACCTTAAGAATGGAAATAAAAGGACAAAAATGCAAACAAACCAGCTTTCTTGATTTATTGTCTTGGAATAGATTCTGAAGTATTGTTCTCCTTTAGGTACAAGTGAAATACTTTTGCAACAATTGAGGACTAATGGGAAGGAGCTGCAAGTGGGGGCTGAGCTGTGGCCTTGGACACTAAACAAATCTTTAGTGTTCATTTTATCTTTGTAACTTAAGAAACATGAATAGGAGTGTTTGTAATTTCTTTTTTTAGCACTTGTGCTCTAAGTGTATACTATTATGCAGGTAAGCCTGTATGTCTACTTAATCCATAGGCAGGCATTGTAAACCCTTTTCTTGGTTATATATTTGAAATCTGAGAATTCGATATTCTGTTGGTGTTCTGGGAAGTCACATGAAAACTTACAATGTCTTAACTTCCCTATTATCTGCTAGAAATAGATGAATAAACTTGAAGTTGCTCCTGCTATTTACTGAGATATACATAGATCATACAATAGCATATGAAATGGAATCTGAGAATCCTAGAATATTAGATTTGGAAGGAGCCTTAGAGCTCATTGTCAGTTACTATGTGAATAAGGGATTTATTGAAGAAATTAGACTTAACTCAATGTGGGCAAACCTAAAGAAGTGACAGTATAGAGAAGAGCTGGGAGACCCCAGAAAAGGTCACTGAGCAGTCCACATTAAGCACTGATGTCGAGTGGACAAACAGAAATTTTCACGATTACCCAGGATATCAACCACTCTAGGCTGTGAGTTAGGACCACACAGGGGGAAGCTGGTGGGGAGCTGAGTGGAAATCTTCACCTCTCAGCAATCTACGCCTCTGTGTAGCTGCTGTCTCTGCAAATCTGCAGCCAAGCCCCAGCTGGTGGGCCTGGGCCGTGGGCTGGCAGAGGGAAAGGTGAGCTAGAAGCAAAATAGGATGAAATCACATAAACTGAGGTCTCCTGGGCACCTTTGCATCTGCTTAACACCAGGGCAGACTGAGACAGTCTTCCAAAAGTAATGGTTTCTGCTTTATTCTGACCTTCCAATCTCAGACAAGTTCCTCCTTTGGAAACTCTAGCCCAAGACCATACATAAAAAGGGAGACTGAGAAATGTAGTCCCCAGCCTTAATCAAACTAAAGAGGTACAATCTAGCACAATGCCCAAACTTCTAAATTTGCAGACAAGAAATCTTCTACCCTAAGGAAAATGACCCTGCCAAGCTTGATAAATTAGGTAGTGACAGATTCAGAACTAGGTTCAAGGTCTTTAGACTGCTGGAGTACTTTTTTTTTTTTTTTTGCTTCTACTGTATCTTTTGTCTAGTTTATATGTTTATGTGTGGGACATGGACACAATTATTTGAATGTGAACCAAAACCTTTACATAGGTCACTCATCAGATATTTTTACTGGAATTCACATATAACTTATTTATGGACATTATTAAAATTGAGTGGTTCTTATTGTTGTTAACAGTTCAGTGAGGTTTACATTTGCTGTGTCCCTCAGAGGCAGGAAGAGAGCATTTTGTGCACATGTGCTGCATAATCAATTCATTATAAGGCTATTGGACAGATTTTTCACCCAAACTGTGTATCAGAAAAACACTGATACCAGGGAGGAGAAGGACTACAAAAAATTATAATAATTTTACTTGTGATTTATTAAGAGCTTACTATATATCAGTCACTATCTCTTTTTCTCAATGACTTTTATTTTTTAAATTATTTTATATAAGTATACAATGTTATATGTATAGAAATTGATTATGAAGCACAAAAAATTCTGTAAGAAGACCCACGTTGTTAGAAGAACAAGGGTCCTGGCAGACCATAACTTAGGTGGAGTCTGAAAAATAGTTTGGTTTTCAGCTTCCCTTTGAAGTTATAAGTGTTTCTTTAGGGGAATTCAGACGGAAAGGCAGTCAATGAGCTTTGGGAAATAGAGGAAGTTCCACTGTCTGGCATTAGGTAGGTCTGTAAAATGTCCGAGGGATAGTCAGGGGAATCGAATAGTTGATTTTTTTCTTCTAAGCTCATGATGGCCAACTTCTAGCTCCCAGAAAATTTTAGTGCACAGGGTGAATGTCTTTACTTGACAATAGTGACTGGAAACAAGAGTGGGGACTTACTTCCTCAGCACATGGTCTGTGTTGATAAGAATCTCACTCATTTGCCAGAGCAGAGGATATCTTAGTGGTAACAGCCATTAGTGTTTCCGTGCCTTGGGTCACATTGCTTAAATGTCAGCTGTCTGCTCTTTATGTCTCTTGCACAGTATTCATGCTGGGATTGCCCTGCATGGTAAGCCTGGGATCTCCCTTACCTGTCTCCTGTGCTAGAACACCTCAGTTTGTACTGAAATAAAAGACAAAATCAGAAGCTTTCTGAAAATGGTTCATGACATTTTTTTGTGAACTAAAATATAGCTATCTTCTCATTACATTTAGTTTTCAATTAGGCTGGATTAAAACTGTAGGTTTTTCATTACTTAACTAAAACTTTTGAAGGCATTGTTCAATTATCTTCCTGAGGCCAGTGTTGTCTGTTAAGTCCCACGCCATTATGAGTCCGAATTTTATGAACGATGTCTAGTTTAATTTTTCTCCTGTTTGTAAGGATATTTGTTTTTGTAACCCGAGTTCTTATATTTCTTTAATTTAGATTTATTTGCTTCTATTTCACATCACTTCATATTCTTTATTTCTAGACAACATCTCTCTGTTCTCTCTAGAACTTCTCTCACTTGCACATTGGATCTCTTGAACTTGTTCTTTCTTTTTTTTTAATTCTTTCTTTTCCACTTTCTGTTTCCTCTTTAAGATGTTCTCTTGTATTTATTGTCATTTCCTGAACTGGCACTTTTTAACTTCTCCATTGAGCTCCTCACTGCAGCTATTTCATATTTTTAATTTCTAAAAACTCTTTTTCTTATTGCTCTGAAAGTGAAAATTGTATTTTTTTTCCTGAAGTTACTTCTCTTCACAAAAGCTCTATTTCTTTCAAATTGCATTTTTTTTCTGTTTGCTTTTTTTCCCTTTTATGTTAGAGAGGTTTTCCTCTCTACCTCTGGAACTTAGCTGTCTGTTCATGTTTAATAGGGAGACCCCGGAGCAGACTGAATTCTCTGGGTACTTGCCTGGGACTTGTTACCTATAAGGTGACTTGCTTAGACACTTAGCATTGTGTTAGCTTTTCTCCTTAAATTGGTCAGATTGGAAGAAAATTACTCTTCCAATATTGTAGTTGTATACGTAAATGCTTAAAACATCTTTTTGGTGTATTTTAAGTGTTTCTCATTGGAAGGGGTGTTTGCTCAAAATGCATTATATATATTTTTAAACTATGATGTCTATGTTGCCTCACAGCACACTAAGATGAGAGTAGATGAGTGGCATTTATTATTGTTGTTCAAGTACAGTTGTGTCCGTTTTCACCCCACCACGCCCTCCTCCCACCCTCGAACCTTCCCCCTTTCGCTTTGTCCATGTGTCCTTTATGCATGTTCTTTGATTGACCCTTCCCCTATTTTCCCCCCTTGAGACAACCTGACAGTAACCAGAGGGCAGGGGAGAGGGATAATAAGGGAAATTTTTAATAGTGTCCTTGTGGGAGTGAGGTTTAAGGAAATTTATGAGTGTTTCATGTTCTTGTAACTATTGAATGGGTATCAGGATATGAACTCAAGGGAGGTTGATTCCTTAGACACTATAATAAAGACTTGTGGCCTAGATCACAAATAAAAGACTGGGAAACAGCTTATCTGATAATTTGTGAGATTCAGACAGTTTCATATATATGGAATCAATAGAAAAGACACTTCGAAGTCAGAAACAACATTAGTTGATTCCATAACTTTAACCGAATAGTTCCAATGTTTATTTAGTGAGAGAAACACATTCTAAATGTGTCAGTTTTATACAAAAACTAAACTACATGTTTGGGCCCTGCTCCCCCACTGCAGTGCCACTCCATGCTCTCCTAGGTTATCACAGCGGCTTCCTACATGGTGACATCACATTCATTCTTGTTCACTCTTTACACGTAATGCATATGGAGAAACTAGAAGGACGCTTTCTAAAAATTACATTATGTATTTTCCTGCTTAAAATTTTAATTTTTTATAACTACAGAAAGGTATAATACAAACTCCCAACATGGTCCAAAATGCCTGCATAGGCTAATTTCTAGCCATTTTTCCCAACTGTCACTTTCACTCCCTTCATCATCTAGTCATAATGGCTTTATTTCAGATCCTTGAAAGTGCCAAGAGATTTCCAGCTTTAGAGATTTTGCTTATATCATTCTCTCTGCCTTGAATGCTCTTCCCATTACCATCAACTTGCAGCTACCTGATAGTCATCATTTGGAACTCATTATGAATCACTTCCTCAGTAATTCTGGTGCAATGTGTAATTCTCATATTAATTGGGTCTTTATACTCCTTGTAATGATTCAGATTTTCTGCATATCATGCCTATCTAGTCAGAAAAAGAATCTAGAAAATCTGAAATGCTATACCTTTCATTTTGTGTATTTGCCTATTATTTTAGTCATGAATGTCAGAAGTGTATTATTAGATGAGACTGTGCTCTTATGAGTTCACAAAGTGAGGTTTTAGGAACCTGTGGGTGTGAGACAATGAAGTGAATTAATATAGCATCAGGGGTCTTGGGTTTGGGCGCTAAATTGATGAGTCACTTTAGTTAAGTCAAGTTGCTTTCAAGGACTTTGTCTCTGAGCAGAGATTGGACTAGGACGATTTCTCTAGATCTTTCTGGATTAATATTATATGGTTCTCTCTTCTAAAACTTGGGTTTCCAATGATTTTTTAAAATAATTCCAAAACCCTAACAATTTTTTAAAAATTTACAGCAAATCTTAAAACACAACATTTTTTAATTTTTTTTGATAAAATAAAGTTTGTTGAGAAGGCTCAGATTTGTTTTCATAAGTTTTTTTTTAATTGAATTTATTGGGGTAACATTGGTTCACAAAACCATACAGGTTTCTAGTGTACAATTCAATAAAACATGTTCACACTGCATAGTTTGCCCGTTGCCCCACGCAAAGTCTCTTTCTGTCCCCATGTATCTCTCTCTGCCCAACTCCACCTCCCCAGACCCTTTCCTTCTGGTTATCGCCAGTTTGGTGTCTGTGTCTATGTGTTATAGGGATATGGGTTGTTTTGTTTAATCTCTTCACCTTCTTTCATCCAATCCCCCAAACCTCCTCTCCTCTGACAGCAAGAGGTTTTCTTTTTATTTTAACCAAACATTAAAATTAAACTATGTTTCCTGAGAACATACCAGTTGCTGAGAGAGAAGTAGCGGTTTAAACACAAGAAGCAGAAAAAAAAAAAAGAACAGAAAATAAAAACATAATAATTGAATGTTCATTGTATGAGCCATATAATAGTTACCATGAAAAGACCTGAAAATGAAACATCCCCAAAAGTATGGGAAGAACATGTGCTTTCTAAATATGCAATTCCACCATACTGTTACCAGAGAAAAGGGCAAGGGGAGGAGGGTCATAAAGTATAAACGGGACTAAATATAAGGTGACAAAAAATGATTTGACTTTGGGCAATGCACACAAAAAGCAATATATAGATCATATATCATAGAAATGTACACTTGAAACCTATATGACCCTACTAACCAATGTCATTTCAATAAATTCAATAAATAAATAAATAAATAAATAAATAAAGACACACAAAAAAATAAATATGCAATCCCAGTAAATGTGTGTAGGGCCAAACTCCAGGACTACCACAAACCAGTATTAAATTAATGATTGAAAAGGAAACATGATTGATTAGCCTGTTGCTTCACCTGTGATGCTAACACTTAAATTTGAATGAAGACATTAGTGAGGAAAGTCCAAGTTTTAATTTGAGTGGTTGACAGCTTATGGGCAGTCAGATAGCAGTATTTGCTTATTCTCATCTGTTAAGGATTTCCTTCTTCTCCCAATACCACCATGGGTCTTCACGGAGAATCATGAGTGGATCTGGACTCACCACATTTTAACTATGACTCCAGAGAGCTCTTTGGAAAACTATAAAAAACAATATTACTGATTTTAATATTTTATAAAAAAAACAAAATTCACTGGACATTGTCTGCTAAGTGATACGTTACTAATCATGTGTTTGGAAAAAATCTCACTACTGAAGCTAAGACCAAGCAGACTTATAAGAACTTAATAAAGCCATTCCAAATGAGACCTATAAGCAATGAGTCTTACTGTACAACCTCTCAAAAGGGCCCGTTGTTGGAAAGCACACTGAGGCTGTTCTAACAGTAACCTCAAAGGTTAATGTGTGTATTGTAATACACCTGTCCAGTAAGACCAATTGCTTATACACCTGTGATGAGAGTAATTCCCTCAACATGTGATACACTTTAAAGTTCTCAAAAGGCTTCTGTATCTGCTGTTGACTATATTGTGAGAGCTAAAATAATGTACAAAATGTCTTTATTATATATATATTTTTTCATGACATAGTGCTTGACATATATAAGTATGCTATAAAAGCATTTTGAATAGATTAATTTGATTCCCAGCAACTGTTGAGGCATATAATGCGAGTATTATTTTATAATTCAAGATATCTAGAAACAGTTTCAGTGAGTCGCCAGGGTGCCTTAATTAATTAATGCTAGGAAAAAGACAAGATCTATATTGTCTGATGTTTTAGCCTTTAATAAACTATAGATAAAATACTGATGAGGAAAAAGAAAGAGAAATAGCCGATACAAATCTACAGAGATAAAACTTCAAAGAACATACCTTCCTTTGAACACTACTGTGATACCTCTATGATCAACAACATGCATTTCTTGTACAGATACATAGAGAACAGCCTCAAATCAGAATTCATTTGTTCATTAGCTTTTACTTTGCATTCACTGTGGTGTTACTCAGCCTTTTTTTTTTTTTTTAATCTACAGAGGCCACCATCCCTAACTTTCTACAGTATTCACTTCAAGGTTTCATCTTTGTCTTTTAAGGCTTAAGAAGGTATTTGAATCTTTCCTTAGTCCTTTGATGTCTTAAATGAAGTAAAATTTGAATTGCGTGTTAAAAGATAAATGGGTTTGTATGCCACCTGTAGAATTGGGTAAGGAGTGCTTCAAATTAAGGAAATCATGTGACCAAAGTCCTGAGGTGAGAAACTGCTGAAAACATACTAGGAATGGGTGAAATACATGGAAAGGAAACATCTCCAGATGGGGCCAGATGATAAAGCACCTTGGATGCAAAACAGAGCACTTATTCTCATGAGTGGTTGAAAGCCAGGGATGGTTATTCACAGGCAAGGATGTGGCAGTGTGGGTCATTACACTTTTCTTTTTTTAACACATAGCTAGATCTCTGCTTTAGTGAGGTCATTCTGATAGTAGTAAGAGTGGTGTGTGTGTGTGTGTGTGTGTTGGAAGAGAGGACTAGAATAATAAACAGGCAGGATCTTCATCTGAAAGGGGCTATTTCAAAGGTCCAATTAAAATGGAAACCATACCCCCCCCCCCACTTACTAGTTATATAACATAGGACAAGTTAGTTCTCCCTAACCTCATTTTCTTCATCTATTTCTATATGGTTGTTGGTAGGATTAAGGGAGAAATTGTAGATACAATTATAAGTATCATGCCAAGAACATATAGGTGCTTGATAAGTGTTTATTATATATTAGGCCAATTAACACATATTATTTTCATGAATATGTCTCATTGAAATATTTTGTTCTTTTCTCAATGAAATGTTTTCACAGCTGAGATAAGATATTAGACAAAGTAAAAATGCACACCAACGATGGATTTTCCAAGACTGCCCTCAGCGAAGAGGGCTTTGCTAAAGTGGCCTGAAGGAAGGAGGTCATGTTGTCACCTGGAGCTTCTGTTTTTTTCACTCTACAACCAGAAAGGCAGCATACCCATGAAAGAACACTCCGTCATGCTTGAGAAGCCAAGCATGAGCTCTGATGTTTGCTCTCCTCCCAGAGCGAGTCAAGCATGATGTTTCCCTTATCCTACAGTGTTTGTAGACACTTAGTCTTCATTTATCATCTTGTATTTCTCTGACCCACCCGTGTATAAGATGGAATGTTAGAAATACTCTCCATTATTTACTTGCCTGTTCCCCCTCCCCTAGTGTGGCCATGGCTCTCTTATGATGGAGGCCAAGTAGGAGTTCTGTCATTTTTCAGTGATGGGAAAGGGTAAGACTGGAACAACTGTGTATCATAAATAAAAAATGCATCAGGCTTTGACAACCAAGGAGATTCTGTTATATTTGGGGGATTGGTTTCACCTTATTAATACCCAAGGATGATCATAAGACTGGGCACAGAACGTTCAATAGGTGTACATGAAATTAAAAGGCAGTAGTTATTTATGTAGTCATCATTCATTCACTAAAAAAACAAGACAAAACAAAACAAAAAAACCCCGAAGCCCTTAGGCACATATCATAGTCAGATGTTGTATTAAAGGATAGAACATCAACATAAATAACATTATGTAAAGCAAATATTTACTGAATACTAACCATGTACTAGGTCTCTTACAACCCATGTGGGAATCCAGACATGACTATTCAGTAGTTTCTCCTCTCAAAATGTTCTTTATGGAGAGATCTGTAAGCAATGAGTAAGGAATCCTTGTGGTTTTTAGTTTATATTTTATAGTTAAAACAGGCTTCATAACTACTTCCTCCTATTTTATCTAGAAGGATTCAGTCTTCTGAAACATGCCATTTCATGTCTGTCTTTTGGGACACTCTTATCTCTTATACCACTGGAAACACAGACTGTCTATGTTTTCCTCTCTAAAGGAACTCCATACGGTGGCTTCTCCTCAGCCCTATTCTGTTGATTACTGTTTCACATTCAGTTGGGTGGTCTTCATTACTCTGACATTGTTGACTGCTGAGATTTCCTAAATTGAGAAATTAAGAAAGCAAGCAGCATTCATACTAAAGAATCTTAGCATGCTAGAGATTTATGACTTTTGATTCAAAGAATTACAATTACAAAGAAATGACAAAAATTCCTCTAACATGAACAGTTATAGGTTAGGAGGGAGGGAAAAAGACTGAAATCTTTTCAGTCATTATGCAATAAAATTATGTTAAAATAATTATTGGAACCATTCAGTGTTGCCCATATTAAGCAAGAGATGGCAACCAAAGGGGCAAACAGTTCCTCTGTAAAGTGTCATCTTGGGATACTTGGAGGACCTCTGTGTCTGTGATTAGTGATGACGGTTTGGGATTACTATTTAGGTGCCTTAATTTCCCAGAGTTACCTCAAAGAGATAATAAAGTAAGGTTTAATTCTGTTTGTGACATATATTAAAATTCTAGGGTTGAATCTACCCAACTATTCAGCTTGAGGGTTTGATGTTGGAATGTGTCCAACTTCCTAAGAAAAGTCCTCTAAAAATCACTGGAGGAATATCCCAATTTGATTCCTTCATTAAGAAGTTTATCTTCTGATTTCTACCATGAAGTTCAAAGGGAAATTTGGTCTAAAAATGCCATAGTAACTAAATTCATAGCCATAGTTAAATTAATTCAAAAGATTAATATTTGTTTTTGTTCAGTCTAACAAAGTACGTTAAATGAAGCTCAACAGTTTTGCCAATATTGATCTTTTATTAACACTATGCAGTTTTTCCACCTAGCTACCACTGATCAATTGTACCACTACAAATTTACTACCTGGAAACACCACATTTTATATTTGCATACCTGTAAGCTTCTAGTTAATGTAGGCTCAGATAGTTCACTGAAAATGTCAGCATAAGTGTCTTAATTTGGAGAAAACAATTATCCTCTAATTCGAGAGTCTATTGGTGAAATGCTGATGGAACAGACATGTGGATATGTCCTCTGAAAAGAGCCAGAGTCTAATCTATATCCTTAATAGAATGTCTTAGCAATTTTTTTTTTTGGGGGGGGTCAGAGAATCACATTAAAGCCATTAACCCATTTACATGAACTTCAAAAGTGTGAATCTGAGATTATTTATTATTGCTTTAAGAAACTCTGAATGGATTAGACACACATTTCACCATTTAACAAGGAAAATCCATTATAACATCCTAACCCATGTTTCTTTGTCTGACCTCATTCATCAGAAAGCAATGATGACTATCTGGTTTCAAGTGTATCCACTTCAGTGAAGTGGCAAAAATCCCTTCAGATCAAATATAGTGCTTCCTTCTTGTTCTGCTACCTGTTGTACGCAGGAGTCATTTCTTTAGAAGAAATGGCCAAATTTGTAACACCTACCTCTTTCTCTTAAATGAATTTGAGTATTTTCTGCGCAAGGCAGGATGTCAAGGCTTCCAGTATCTGAAATAGCCTTTGGCTTTCACGTCAGAAAGTCATCCATGAGACTGTACTTTGTCTTTGCCCCTGTCCCACTGTGTTTCTATACAAACCACTACTAAAGGCTGATGGGGAAAAAGAAGCAGTCACCACAGGACTACTTGTATTGAAATATCTTTTGCAAGGACTAAAAGATCACCCCCATCAAAGGGAAAATATAGTGTTTTCCAAACAGTATTTCCTATGAACCGAATTGTATCATTTTTCTTCCTGCTATGTTACTTCTTTACCTAGTTCCACTTCAAGTAAGTCTTCATTAAACTTTCCTTCATGAATCTGTTATCCAGGAGAGTCATTTGAAATAACCACTCTCAAAAAGTGGTGACATATTTGAGGACAATCTTTCAAGACTAAGGCAAACTTTTTCTATTCCACCCAGTTGTACTATTAAAGAACACTTAAACTCCTAAATGATACTTCAGTCCCCTTTGCTACTCAGAAAAGAGAATTACCAGATAAGCTCTGGTGACCACAACCCAGATTTAGTTACAGAAAGAAGTTGATGACCTTTGGATAACCATGAGCTCACTGGCATGCATATTATTTAATGGGACATTCAAATGCATTGAACAGTCAGTTATATTTTAAAATGTCATATTTAATAAAATTAATGCTTTATGTAATAACAACAACAATAATAATAGATAAAATATGAATCCACTATGTGCTGAAACTGTTAAGTGCTCTACCTACATCATTTCCTTTCTATCAATCATATTAGGTAAGCATGTTATCTGTCTCTCCATTTTATAGATGAGGGAGGTGGAGGGGTCAAATAATCTAGTAGTAGTAGTAGTAATAATAATAACAATAACAACAATGACAATAATAATAATATTAACAAAACACTTATCCAGTGCTTATTATTTCCCAGGCCCTGGTTTTAAGAGCATAATCATACTAACTCATTTAATTCACAAAACCCCTCACTGAATAGATATTATTATTTGTTCCAATTTTTAGATGATATAATGGAGCACAGAGAGGGAAAGTAATTTTTCAAAGTCTCGGCTAAAAGGCGGCACTGGGACTGGAAATGCTGATATTGTGTTCCCTGAGCCCTCCCTTTACCGTGGCATTGCACTGCTTCTGCCCCTCTCCACAATTAATCACTCAGAGGCTGATGGCTGGTTATTGGTGATGGTAAGCCTTGACTTCAAAGTCTGTTTTCCTGCTGTTTTACTTGACTGCCTCTCGAGCACAATTGGTGTGCTTAGTGTAAAGCCCTGTGGCTTTTGCTGCACATAGTGGGAGCAGAGTACTTAGGGATCATTTTAGTCCTTAAAATTTTTGCTTTTTGGTGATGAAGCTGACACTGTCTACTTAAGTGACCTGCCAATCCAAAACACCAGAATGACTTCTCCAAGGATGATTCTGGGGTCATTAGGGATCTCTCCATCATGCCTCCAGTAACTTTGACTATAGAATGACCCAAGAGGGATCTCCTGCCCAATATAAGTGTTGAGTTTCTTTCCTAAGTAAACCTTTGTAATTAGAAAGAGTAAACTATTACTAAAAGCTGTACCCTTCAGTTAGAAGAAGAAAATGGTTGAACTGATGACTGGACAATGAAGAGAGCATGCCTCCTTTGGCAAGTAATACCAACTTTAAAGTGTTCAGCTCCTTGTACTTCTAGGTGAGAAAATGACGGTGTGACATGAACTAGTGACAGTGAGCCCACATTTTAATTCAAATATATTGTGGTCCCCAAATATTTTCTGTAAACCAGATGTAGTATACTAAAGGGAAGATAATTCATTTCTGTAGACACAAAATGGCAATGAGCAAAAAGCAAAGAGGGAAATAGATTTTTTGCGAGAACAAGATCCTAAAAGTTTTGCTAAATTTATGACTAATAAGATCTTAAGTGTTATGGGAAATGAAATTGAACTAAGAGTCAGATGACCAGTTCGAGTTCTACTTAAGCTCAGAATTCATTCTTACCAATAAAATATTATATGCAATGAACTTTAATTTTACTAAAGAAAATGACATGTTCTCACCCTCTCTCCTTAGTTAACAGTAACCTCCTCTTTTTCTAAGCTCCAGCAGTTCATATCATCCAACTGAACTATCATATTTTTCTCTACTATCATATATTTTTGTATGTTTGGTTCTATATTATTATACCACTTTCTTCACCTTTACTGTGAACTATTTAAGGGTGAGGTCCATGAATTCCACCTTTCGTGGTTTCTTTTCCTTGCCAGAAATGGGTGTTCAGTACTTGTTGATGGATTGAGATTAGAGCTCCTTCAGAAAGGTATTCTCTTAAAATGAATGCTTTCTAAACATATCAGTGGAATTCAAGCTTATCGTTTACTGACTGATAATAACTTCATTGAACTGGAGACCCAACTTCATGCAGGTTAGTTGTGGCTAATTATAGAAATGTAAATATGATGATGGATATAGTAACTGAAATGATTGCCAGCTAACACAAGCTTTATTGTTTGCAAAATAACTAGCATTTTTTTTTCTCTTAAAGACCCTGTGTTTGAGCACTGGCATTTTCAATATGATGTATTTACACTAGTAATCATACGGCAAAGAACTAGTATTTTTTGGATGACTTCTCTCATGAAACTAGAAATGAGAAACTCACCCTTCTAGATTCATATGGCTGAAAAAAATTCTGATTCTAGTACTGTTGACCCTGGGAGGGTTCACTTTCTGATTTCAGCTTGTACTGAGCAAGGGTATTTTTAATCCAACTCTTGGAATTCAAGGGATCTCAATTTTATACCAGAACAGTGGAAAGAGTACTATATTATATTGTATTACAGTGGAAGGAGCAGTATACTGACTCTTGAAATCTGATTAGAAGTCAAAGCACTGTTGATAGTTTCCTGTGTGACCTTGAGTACACAATATCTGTATAACAGTCCATTCCAACAATAACATATTATGATTCCTTGAGATACAAATTTTGCATTCTTACTTCTACCTTCTGTCCCGACTCTGCTATTTTTCTTTCATTCTAGGATATTAGTTTGCTATCTAAGAGTTCCTTACCCTGGAATACCAACGTCGAGCTCATAAAGAAAACAATCTAAGGTTGAAATAGCCTTTAGTGTTGTAAAGAGCTGTAGAGTCTCAGGAGATATATGGTGACTGCGCAATAAATGGTTTTTGCAGCTATGGAGTCAGTCAGTTAACTAGGTCAAAGTAGGCAATTTTGTTGGATGCTGTTTACCTGTTTTCCCACTGAACAATTTTATTTGCTTTGGGTAAGTTCCTCTTAACAAATGCACTCAAGTCTGTATACCAGTCACATGGGCAAGTCACATGTCATCACTGATCCTTAGTTCCCCACGTGTAAGGTAGGGGTAATAATAACTGCCTAACAGAGCTTTAAGATTGTGAAACAAATGTGTTTAAAATTTTAAACATTACGAAATATTTTCAAGTTCAAAGTATAATGACAATAATGACACTTTGCAGAAAATAAACTAAGGATTTGAAGGAGGTACAGAAACTTTTCCAGTTGTTGGTCCTGAATAGGTGATTGTGCAGCATTCTAAGTAAAATATCGGCAGTTTTGAAATTAAAGTAGCTTCCAGTAGAGGTGCTTTCACAGGATTAAGCAAAATTGACAGGCACACACACTGGGGTCTGTGGTATATGTTTATGAACCATGATTGAGCTAAAAAAAATAAGAGCAGAAAAAAATGTAAGTCTATTAACTTACAGATATAAGAGAAAAACAGTTCAGCTAATGATTGGTAAGCAAAGTATCTGAAGGTATGCCATTTTAAAAAATAAAATGTTCTGGTCTCATCACGTTCTTTAAAGTATCTTTCATGGGAGCTAGTTAAAAATTAAAAATTAGAGATGACATGATAAGGTGGGGAGTTTGCCTTTATATGAAAAACTAGGTATGTGATTGCTTATCTAGAATTAATCAGAGGTAGAACCATCAGAACTTCCAGAGACATAGTCTAGACAGTACCTGGCCAGGTAGGTCAAGTTAGTGAATCTTATATTCTTGTTTTGTTTTAATAAGAAAGTGATTATGTCTAACTTAAAAAATTATTACATTGGACACTAGTTTTCAATTAGATAATATATATCAGGGTAACCTATGAAAAATAAAAATGGGGAAAGACCCTGTCCCCCAAAATTCTGAATCAAAATGTCTGAGGTAAGGCCCAAGAGATGCACCCAGTTAAACCAACTCTTCATGTCACAGATATGCCCATGCAAAAACACATTTCTTCCGAATCATTTTTGTTCATGCATTAACATTTTTATCCATATTCTTTTGAAACTGAATTAGTTTTCACTCACCTTGTTTCTTTAGTAGAAGACTATAAGAAAATTAATCAAGATAAACAATTACTCTTATTTTCAACTTTCAACTTTCTTTTTTGTTTTGTTTTTTATTTAATCTTTATTATATTTTTTCCATTACCATTTAGTCCCTTATACTCCTCTCCCCCCAGAAATCACCACATTATTTTCCTTGTCCATGAGACCTTTTTTTTTTTTTTGCTGAATCCCTCTACCCCTGGTCTCCCTGCAACCCCAACTAGCCATCATCCTCTTTCCATCTATGAGTCTGTCCCCATTTTCCTTGGTAGTTCAGTTTGTTCACTAGATTCTACATATGAGTGAAATCATATGGTATTTGTCTTTCTCTGACTGGATATTTCACTTAATATAATGAACATTTGGGATGCTTCCATATTTTGGTGATTATAAATAATGTTGCAATGAACATAGGGGTGTTTATGTTCTTTTGAATTAGTGTTTTGAATTTCTTCAGATATATTCCCAGAAGTGGGATAACTGGGTCAAACAGCAGATCCATTTTTAATTTTTTGAAACATCTTCATACTGCTTTCCACAGTGGCTGCACCGATCTGCATTCCCACCAACAGTGTAAAAGTGTTCCTCTTTCTCCACAACCTCCCCAGCACTCATTTTTTGTTGATGTTTTGATGATAGTCATTCTAACTGGTGCAAGATGATATCTAATTGTGGTTTTAATTAACATTTCTCTGATGATTAGTGACTTGAGCATCTTTTCATATGTTTATTGGTCATCTGTACATCCTCTTTAGAGTAGTGTCTATTCAGGTCCTTTGCCCAATTTTTAATTGAGTTGTTTGTTTTTTGGTGTTGAGTTTCATAAGTACTTTATGAATTTTGGATATTAACCCCTTATCAGATGTATCAATAAACAATTACTCTTTACTGAAGTTTTATATAAATCAAGCTTGTCTGTTTATAATGAATTCTAAATAATACATATTTATTACCAATTCTAATTAAGAAACCTTTTCTGAATATCAACTATGGGTCAGACACAGTGCTAGGTTTGCAAATTCAAAGATGACTAACACTCAGCTACTGACCTCAAGGATCTCACAACTTAAATGCAGAGACACAGACCCAGTGCACAAGCATTAGAATCAATGTCCTCCCCCGGGCAATACGTTGTCCTTTATACTGATCTCATAATTCTCATTGCATTTTTCTGTCACTTTATCCATATCCATCTCCTTAAGTAAATTAAAAGTCTGCTAGAGCAGCCCTGGCTGGTGTGGCTCCGTTGGTTGGATCATTGTCCCTTAGAAAAAAGGTTGTGGGTTTGATTCCTGGTCAGGGCACATAGCTAGGTTGTGGGTTCAATCCTGCTTGAGGGCACATATGGGAGGCAACAAATCAATGTCTCTCTCTCCCTCCCTCCCTTCCTTCTCCAAAATTGGTAAACATATTTTTAAAAGTCTCCTATAATAGAGAAACATCTACATCTCTACAAGTCTGTTGTTTACCTTGTATATAACAGGAATGAATAAATTAAAAGTGATAAAGAAAACAGGCAATGTTGTTGTACAAATATGATAGTTGACAATCATGAATCAAGTTTCCCTGATCTTGAGTAATGGTGTATAATCCTCTTGTTTCCCAAACTAGAAAATTCAAGGTCATTTGCTTTCTCTTTCATCTCTATGTCCAAATCCAAAGAGATTTGTGCCAAAGAACATGGAATCTGACTGACTGTATTTAAGGAATTTTTTTCATCTCTACTGTTTCACTTATTTACTTAAAATCATTTCTCATCTGGACTTCTGAAAAAGAACATTATATTGAACTCAGATATCTTTATCCTCACTCCATTTTCTGCATTTTCTCTGAAACTCTCTTTGCAGGGATCAGAGTAGACTTCCCTTTCCTATGCTTAAACACCTATTTTAACACTCCACACCATTACCAACAAGACAATTTGAACACTCGGCAAAGGAGCTTATTTTATTCTTCTTACAGTAACCTATATTCCCAGGCTTATCTGTAACCTCTCATCCCACTGTCTTTTGAATATATCAGGTTCTTAAACATTCTGTCTTGCCACATGCTACTGCTTTGGGGGGAAGGTCTTCCTTGTTTATATGCCTGGTAAAGTCCGAATCAGCCTGTAAACCAATCATCAACAATACATTTGTGAATCTTTACTGAATTATCCCTATAAAATTAGTATGTTTTCATCCCTTATATAAAGCTCAGTTTTCAAGGATATAAGTCAAAGTCCAATTTTAAAAATGAACTAAGGTTATTACAACTGCAGAAACTTCTTTCTAAAACACAAATAACTTTAGAAGAGCTCATGTATTAACAACATCCTTGGAATTTACCTAACACTTCACAGTTTACAGTAAATTTACATGTATTTAATTTTAAACCAGGAAGACAAATATTTCTCCTAAATAATCTTAAAATCAAAGACTAGACTCTCTGATTTTTTTTTTCTCCAGCTAAATGTTTTCCTAGACCTTTTAAATTTATCAGACCTATGTATCTGTGGACGAGCTTCCTCCTGACACTTCTGTTAGTCTGTCTAGTGAACAAACTAAAAGTTTCCTGTGAGAGGCTGGACCAAGGTACTAGAAGACCACATGGAATTCAGCACTGAAACCCAATGGGCACCTACTGAAAAAGTAGCTCTTCTAAGAAAGCAATGTGACCTTTTTATTTTCTTCAATACATACACTATATTTTGAGAAAACTACTTTTAGAGTAAATTTATAATATGAAGTTAATTTTTATGCATTTTTACTTATATTTTATTCATTATGCTATTACAGTTGTCCTGGTTTTTCCTCCTTTGCCTTTCTCCACCCAGCACCCCCCACTCCCTCAGGCAGTCCCTACACCATTGTTCATGTCCGTGGTTAATGCATATACGTTCTTTGGTTACCCCATTTCTTACAGTATACTTTACATCCCCATGGCTATTCTGTAATTACCTATTTGTATTGCTTAATCCCCTCACCTCTTCACCCATTCCCCCACATCCTCCTCCAGAATGACAATCATTAAAATGCTCTCCATGTCCATGGCTCTGTCTCTTTTCTTCTTTGTTTACTCTGCTTTTTAGACTCAATTTTTGATAAATATGTATTTTTTGCCATTTTATTGTTTATAGATCTGATCTTTTTAAAATAAATACCTTTACCATTTCATATAATAATGGTTTGGTGATGATGAACTCCTTTATTTATTTATTTTTGTCTGCGAAGCTCTTTATTTGTCCTTTGATTCTAAATTATAGCTTTGCTACATAGAACAATCTTGACTGTAGGCCTCTGCTTTTCATGACTTTGAATATTTCTTGCCAGCCCCTTCTAGCCTGGGGTATTGGGTTGGTTATGGGACAAGCCTATTCTGCATCTGTACCCTTCCTACCAGTCTGGATGGATGTGGTTTCTTTAATTCTGTAGTTGTCAGGCTTCCATTCAACTTGATTTCTGACAGTTGCAAGTGATGATTGTTCTATATTTTAGCTGTAATTTTGATGTGGTTGTGTGAAGTGGTGAGCCATATCTGCCCATACTGCTATCTTGACCAGAAGTCCTCCCTGAAGTCAATTTTAAAGAAGCAGTCATACACACACACACACACACACACACGATACAGAATTTTCATTATGTAAGGCTAAACACATGTGATTTGGGTCCTTATCTTTGCAGTCATTTTATTTTATATATATATATGTGTGTGTGTATATATATATGTATATATATGTGTGTGTGTGTATATATATATATATATATATATATATATATATATATATACAAGGAGCTGATATCTTCTCATCTTCATTTGTCACTAATATTGTACTTTGAATATTTTCATATCTTTGGTATTTCTGAGATTAAAATTTATAAAATGTTACTGAAATTTGGTAAAGAAACTCAGACAAGCTCCACTACATATCTAAGACCAATGAGAGTTCATTTTTTTAACCCATTAGAAGAAAAGGTGGATGAGGACAACTACTCAAATTTTTGGAGAAGGCCATCTACCCTAGACAGTTGTATTATAATTCCTTGTGATGGCTATGCCACATGGCATAATGTGGCCTTAATTTATTTTACTAAAAAAGATGATCTACTTTAATTCTTATTCTTCTTGATTCTATGTGATATATTCTTTTAAAGATTTTTTATTTATTTATTTTTAGAGAGGGAAAGGAGGGAGAAAGAGAGAGAGAGACATCAATGTGCAGTTGCTGGGGGCCATGGCCTGCAACCCAGGCATGTGCCCTGACTGGGAATTGAACCTACGATGCTTTGGTTCGCAGCCTGTGCTCAATCCACTGAGCTATGCCAACCAGGGCTTCTATGTGATACATTTTTAAAAGCACTCTTCTTTCTCATTTAGAAATAAATACATATATACAAGGTCCAGTACAAATAACACCCCTTTTTTATTACAAATTATTTTATTATAAAATCCAAAGCATGTAATTCTGTAACATAACGATATCACACTCAAGCACAGTATATGTCATTTTAGGTGAAATGTTCAAATTGCTGTGCATCTTGTGTGAGACATTTATGTACCCTACCAACCACACTCAATGGTATTACTTCTGCCAGACCTTGTACATATATGGGGTTGAGCAAAAAGTTCATCTGTTTTTTTTCTCTAAAATAAAAGACACATTTTTCACTTTCACCAGTGATTGTATTGATTTGGATATTGTGAGTATGTCAGCTATGTCCTGCATAGTATAATATTGATCATTCTCAATTAATGTCTCTTTTTGTTCGCTGTCAACTTCAACTGGTCTACTTGACCATGGAGCACCATCCAACAAGAAATCTCCAGCATGAAACTTCACAAAACCATTTTTGATTCATTCAACCAGTCACCTTCTCCATACATTGCACAAATATTTTTTTGTATTTCAGTTGCATTTTTACCTTTCTTGAGATAATAAAACATAATATGCCAAAAATTCCATGCATTTTCTTCCATCTTCAATATTAAAGTGGCTAGACAAAATTTCACCAATTTTGATGTTTCTTTAATACTCACTGATATGACAGCTGTCACAATCTAAAAAATTTGTTTCAAATGAAATTAAAGACAACTAACTGTTACTAGGGCCATCTTACAGGAAAAAAATTGTGTTTTTTTTTGCCAACTACACACACACACACACGCACACACAAATCTCTGTGGGGGCATTAGTTTTCCCATCTATAACATGAGTATGTCAGACATATATTTTATTTTTATTTTTCAGCCAGATATTTTAGAAAACTTTACCCAAACCTGACATTTCTAGGTGCTGACTCAATATTCTGGGCTGCCATTGTTATCAACCTAATTGTTATCATTACAGTCAGAACAATTACTCCATTCTTTTCAACTTCATAGTCTTTATTCAGTTAATCTCCCAGTATTCATTTCTGGACCTATGATTTTGTAAACATAGCTACTAGCTCAAGACTTTCAAAGAGCCTCAGTTTTAATTTAAAACCTCAAACTATGCTACTTATTAATATAGCCTATTTCCTTCAACACTGGTTTGTGGCCAAGTGATTTATTTCTAATATTCTCAGCCTCATTTCTAATGTAATTCTATTTGTGATCTGGATTTGCACAATTCAATACTAGAGTAGCTTCCAGACTTTTCAAGCCTATAAACTAAAATCTCACTATTAAAATTCTGAAAGGATCAAATGCATGGTAAGGTGAGATAACACTGTAAGAACTGGAAGTGACCTTAAAGTTGATCTCCAGTCCTTTCATTGGACAGGTGCAGGAGATGCTGAAGCCCCAGGAAAAGCAATACAATTAGAGTCAGACAGGAAATGTGTGCCAAACCAGAACTGACTTCCAGATCTTCCACTTCCACCCCCCAGTCCTCTTTTAACAAGATCATCATGACTTTCTGGTGTTAGTTTGTAAAAGCATCTCTTAGATGTACTCAGAAATTTTCCTTCATTTGTCACTAAAGGAAATGATGTTAGACAATCATGTTGCTACTTTCCATCCTCCTGACCTTTAGATTTTATGCTAAGTGATTTCCTGGAAGTGAATCCTACCACATCAAATAACATTTTTTTCCAAAAGTCATTAACTTGTTCTATCTTCTGAATTCATCATGACTCACAGGTGTAACAGCTCCTTGAGGAATTACTAAATGTCTCAGACATTTCAGAGATATTCTGAGTCAAATTACCATTTAGAAAGAGGACACTTAAATTAGAGGTGAATAAAATAGTTGAAAATCAACTGATTTACTCCCTGAAGGAAGCCAGAATGTCTCAATTATATGCAGTATCAGGTCAGGCTTCTCTGGAGATTTATGTAGTGATATGTGCTTGCTTCCAGTGTCCTGAAAAATCAAGCCTTTATGGATGACCTAATTTAGTTATAAAAATAATTGCTGTAAAGGGCAATATTCACCTTACAGTAGCTAAAGCATATGACTTTTAAAATTCATTAGTGCATTTGATTCACTTAAAAAGCATATTACTTATCTCTTATTGGACCTTGATTCCTCTTCCTCGTTTGCCCCCTCTGGTTCAAACCTTGTTGACCTTCTCAGCTCACAGAATCTTGCCTAATGAAAAGTGTTCATTCTTGGAGGGAAACCTTATGCTATTTAATCCTTTTTTTTTTGTATCACTTAGGTTTTGTTTTGAATTGATAATGAATTATGCTTCTTTCTTTCATTTCTCATTACTTTGTAAGCAATTATATGCAAGAAACTAGGTTTATTCTCTTTCCCAGAAGCTAACATTCATTAGAGTAAATTTGGAGCTCAATAAATGTTTGAATGCTTTCACTATTGTTCAATTACAGTTGTTGCCATGTTCCCCCAATTACTCTCTCCCAGCTACCCATCCCCACCTCCCACATTCAATCCTCCTGCCCACCCACCCCAACATTGTCTCTGTCCATGGGTCCTTTATACATGTTCCTTGAAAAATGTTTGAATTTTACTGAAAAAAACTGATATGTGTTTTGTTTTACTTGCTGTGCCACCCAGAGAAATGCTTGGAAATGTATGGGTTAATGGTTATTGTAAAAATCTTAAATTCTGTTCCAAGAGATTAAAAAATTGTACTACTGGTATTCAAAAGAAGTTATCAGTTTTAAGGTAGAGGCTAAGAGAATCAGCTGTTTTTGTATATGAGTAAAACAAAATTCATAAACCATTTAAACCACCCAACCGAAACACAAACAGGAGTAGGCTGTTAAGTATTTACCTTAGACTTAACTTTTTTTTCAAATGAGGAACTAGTGTTAGCTCAGTTTCCAAAAAGTGATAATTTACCAGCAAATGGTCCTGTTTGTCTGCATGGCAACAGTCTTGGCAGCGCTTAGAAGAGGGACCAAACAAAGGGAAATGAGCAAAATACCCAAAGTGTCAGCCCCAACCTATTTATTTGAGTAATCAATCTCATGGCACTTTCAACTTCCTCAACAAATAAAGGCACAAAAGCTGAGTTAGGTAAGTCATCGTACTTGGTTTTTGTCTTGGGGGATTTATTCTGCTCCTAAGCAAAGGAATGTAAAGTTGGCTTTTCCAAATTATATTAAAGCATTTAACAATGTGAATCAACTCCAAAACATCAGCTGAAACCATTAGCTTTAAAATGAACCCTAAACGAATTTAAATAAAGACTGTGTCCTCAGAGGATATCCTACATTACAGGTGCAATTTGACGTAGGCCAACAAAATGCCACTGAACTAGAGCTGAAGCTATGCAGTCAGGGGAATGATGAACTACCATATTTTTTAAGATCATAAATTTTGTGTGTGGAATTAGGCGAACATCAAAGTGATGTTCTCTACACCATAAATTCCACAATATCAATGACCTACAATTGGAGGAAATTAAAAATATCACTAAATCTGTTTCACAAATACCCTTCCAAGTGATTTCAGTGTCCTTTTGCACAACTACAAGGGCAGGAAACTAGCTCAATACCTTCTAGGGCAGCTTATACTATCTTTAACTGAATTTACTATAACATGCTTCAAAATCTGTTATCTTGAGATTTCTGTTCCTGGTGCAATTGTATTTCTCAGGACAACAAATATATCTGTTCTGTTCACATGATAAACTCTCCAGTGGAAGGAACTTGTAACTAGTCATCTATCCAGACTAAATAAACACTGTTGCTTTTCCATTGTTGCTCTATGTGATGTCAAGGACCCTCACTGGTGTAGATCTATGTTTATAAAGTTCAAATTTACATGTAAAGTAAAATGCCTTTTTTTCCAGGCTTTATTTCCTGGTATGCTTTATTTATTGAGGTTTCTTAACAAAAATATATTATGAATTATGGTAGACTATATTCATAAAGAGAGTAATATAAAATGTGTAGTGATTACGCCAGTGATATTTCATAATATGCATAATTTACAGAAAATTTATGGAATGTATAAAATTGGTTCAGAAAATTGTATTATAAAGTATAATTATTATTAAGCTTTTTTCCCCAAATTAATTTGTACAGTTGATATAATTTCACTACTAAATCTATCACGATTTTCTTTAAACTGTACAATGAGACTATAAATATCATCAAGAAATATAAACCTAAGAATATCAATGGATGTTAAAACAATAAACATAAATTCAAATATGTTTTTATAAATTAAAATATATAGCATTGGCCCTGGCTGGTGTGGCTCAGTGGATTGAGTGCTGGCCTGTGAACCAAATGGTCACTGGTTCGATTCCCAGTTAGGACACATGCCTGTGTTGTGGGCCATGTTCCCATTAGGGGGTATGTGAGAGGCTACTTCACATTAATATTTCTCTCCCTCTCTTTCTCATTCCCTTCCCCTCTCTAAAAAAGAATAAATAAAATCTTAAAAAATATATAGTACTGGATAAAACAGATGTGCAATATAGAAAATAGGTAAATAATGGACTACATATTAATTTAACATATTCGTGAAGACATTTACAAATTAATAGAGAATTCGTAGTTTGTTCAGTAATAGGTCTAAAATAAATGTTTAGAAATTTAGGAGAAACACTTACTTCTCAAGATATACCAAAATTATATAAGTTTAAAGAGTTGCATAGATGCAAGAAATGCAATTAATTTTTTAAGCTGTAGTATTTTGTAATTTTTGAAATCATAAGAGTTACAGAAGTGCTTGAAAATTTCTTCTTGCCAAATCTAATTAGTGTGATGAAACAATATAGTAGACTAGCGTAATTTTGTGAAAATTTTAAGATGATCATGGTCCTTGCCAACTATTTCAGTGGAGATTAGGAAAACCAACAGAGTTCCAAACAATAAATGCACTGCCCTCTAGCTCATGAAAAATAAAACAAAAAAAACCCTATTTTTTTTCTTTACTGCAGAATGAGACAAGTACATTCTCCAAATCAAACAGCCGCAAACCAAGTGTCAGAGACTGTCTTAATTCTTCCCAGTGAGGCCAAGTGTCCACGGGTGCTATAGCTGGAGTGGATCCTGCCAGTTGGTGGGGGTAACCCTATTTCTGTTATTTGCCATGATCCATCTGATTTTGTAGGCACTGTACAACTGAACTGCATGGGGAATCCCTACCCCAGCATCCTTTATATTTTTGATGATGACATTAACCTCCATAGTTTTTCCTGGGATGAGGTACTCCCAAGTCTCAAAGTACAACTTCTTCTCCATCCTGACCTTAACTTTAGCATAGGAGACTTGCTACAGTTCCACATTTAGCATCATTTGTAGTTATGTCTCCCTAGTAAATTCTGGACCCATTTTTAAAATCAATCTACTCTTTGTCATCAAGAAATTAGAGTATCTCTAAATGCTGTTGTGGAGGCCATTCAGCTTTCACCGTCTTCCCTTGGTTCTTTGTTGGCTGACTTGATCACATCCTTCTGTTTCTTAAAGGCTTAACAAGAAATGATAAAAAAAAAATCAGCTTACTCCTATAATCAAAATCACTATTGCCTTCAGATCTTTTAAGTGCCAGAGTGGTTGCATACGTCAGTGCTTCTCTGATATGCCAATCCACCACAGGTTCTTAGCATGTGAGAAGTAATTCCCACCCCCTTAACTCCAACATTATCACAGCTGTTGCACTGGGGAGTGATCTAATTTCAAATTTCATCCTGAGAATCAAATTCCTAGAGCCATTTCCACTGTCAGCTTCCTCAGTTTTAGTTTTCCCCAAAGCAAACCTTCAGGCAAGCATCTGTAGTCCCAGGAATCAAAAGTGATGAAGTGGAAGAAGTGAGACAGAGAAGGGATAAAAGCCAGTCATCACTGTGGGGAATCAGGGCATAATTCTTCTGACCCTGTATAAGACACTCTGCTGACTGTACCTCAGAATTGCCCCTAGAGTGAATGAAAATCCTAGGAACATGAATTCACCCACTGCTGTGCTCTGTTGGTTGAGGGTTTTCTTCAACAGCATGAATTCCCCTATACCAAGAGATTGTGTCTGAACATGACAGAGCAGCTGTCTTGGCTTTGCAGAAAGCAAAATAGGGGACTGGCGTCTTTGAGGTAGATTCTTGATAGGGAGCACAGGAAGTGCAGAAAGTCATCCATCATAGTCACATTGAAATCATGTGCACAGAGGGAGCATATCTTGGTACATCACATGCATCAGCAAAAAATGAGGACTATTAGTATCAATCCCACTTTGTAAAACTATTCATAGGCTCACAATTTCTATAGGACAGATTTTATACTCACAGCAAGTCATACAAGACCATTTTGAAATTGATACCTGTTTATTCTTCAAGACTCACATACGTAAGAATCTACTCCCTAACAACCTCAGTAGCTAATTCAAATAAACTCCATGAGGTCCTCAAGTTTCTACTTTTTCGTAACTTCCTGACTTTGCACATGTTACTTTCTCTGACTGACACAGCATTGAAACTCACCACACTTTTTACAAAAAACAAACTTAAAGTTCCTTGGTGTGACATGCAAAGTCATGAATAGCTGATATCTTTCCTGCCTCATCTTCATGATCTACTTTCCAAACATCCAAGAAGATACATACTTGCTACTAATTTTTTAGAGTCTGAATGCAATTATCACACATAATATGAAGCATTGTGAACCTTATCCATATCACGCATAACCAAGTCACCTAAACCTAATGCTCACATGATTTTATACATTATTACTTTGGTTCTTATACTACATTATAATTACCTGTGCCCTGCAGTAGAATGTAAGCTGCTAGGAATATGACACATTATTTAAGTTACATAATTGTATTTTCAATACTAATTTTTCAATAATTAAGTGTTGCATCACTAGTGGAGTGAAGATGAGATTTTTATCTTCCATCCCCCAGGTCTTAAGTCATTTTTTCTCCTTTCAATTTTATTTTGTATTGGTTTCAGGTGTCAAGCAGAACACTATGTAGAATATGTGGTTGACCACAAAACTGTACACCTGAAACAAATACAGAATTTTTATATATTTTTAAATTTTATATAAAAGTAAAACCATTTTTTCGACAGGCTACTCTGCTGAATCAAGACTGTTTAAAATCAAGTAAACTTTGATTTTAAGTATAATATTTTATATACATTTATATCTTAAATTATAATTAACAAGTGTAATTGAATGGTGAGATGGATACCGGGCCAGCAGTATTCATTGCTGCAGATGCTCGTCGAAACACAAGACAAACATACACAGGGACAGCCAAGTCCTGTGGAGATATAGGGACGAAACGGCCACTCTCTCTCGTGGAGAGCAGCTTGGCCACCCTCTCTAGGGGAGAGCGCCTTGTTCTCCCTCCCAAGCAGGCTTTTATTAAACATAGTGATCCAGTTTGACCAGGAAGATAAAACAAATAGTTAACTTTGAAAGGGAGTGGCAGATCTCCTGCTGGGATTCTGAGATTTTGGGGTTTTATCATTTAAAAAGACTACAGGACTTAAAGCTTATTTTCATTTCCTGCCTGTGCTTTCCTATTCTAATTAAAGAGCATCCTCCAGCAAGCAGATCTTACAGGATCTTTCATATTCTATGTCTCAGGTCTGATTACCCCGACTCTAGTCGGGGGTCCAGCGACTCTAGTCTGGACTGCACTGCCCCTGTTATTTCCGAAGTCCTGAGTCAGGCAGAGGAGACAAAGGCAGCTGGGAGACTTGAATTTCTCAAGGACTCAGGCTTTGGCAAAGCCAAGGGGGCAGGGGTCGATGTCAATCACCCCTTCATTTCCACAGCCCCCTTAATCTCTTCCCTTAGGTCATTCCCACATGATCGAGTCTGTCTTAGGTTCATTTTTTTTCCCTAGAGAATTGTTACCCATCATTGACTGCTGATCATGCAAAGGGAGCCAAGCATTAGAACAGGCAGCGTTCATGCCAGGGAAATAAGTTTTTGTCTCCTTAGTGTCTCCTGGTTCAGAGGCCTCTTACTCAGCCTTAGCCATGGGAGTTTACAGTTTTCCTGAGACCAAGCAGGGCGGACCTCAACTGAATGGTATTTTTATTAAACATATTAGTGAAAATAGAGCTAAATTAAAATAAACATAAGGGGAATAATATATATATATAATTTAACTATTTCATTTTAATAAATAATAAATTTAAGGTATTTGGATAATGAATAGACAGAAAGTTACACAGCTTTAAGAAATGTACTACACTCTACAAAACTCACAGAAAAATATAATCTAAACATACAATCAACAAGACTGTTGATATTTTTGTAATTTTAAAAAAAAATTAGTATCTACCAAGAGTGAGTATTTTGTAGAAATGTAGAACTTATATGGTGAAGAAATAAAAGCCTTTATTTCCCAGAAAGTTAAAAACTATTGGAAGCTGAGTTAAAAAAGAAAACTATAAGAAATAATGTCATCTTCTTGGTCTTTTTCACATTGGTAAAATGAGGAAATGGAACTTCTTAAGCTTAAGGGTTTTTTTTAAGATTTTATTTATTTATTTTTAGAGAGGGGAAGAGAGGGAGAGAAACATTAATGTGTGCTTGCCTCTTGCACAACCCCTACTGGGGACCTGGCCCACAACCCAGGCATGTGTCCTAGACTGGGAATCAAACTGGGAACCTTTTGATGCATAGGCAGACACTCAATCCACTGAGACACACCAGCTAAGACCTTAAGCTTAAGTTTTTATTCAGATGAATAATGGTTATTAAAATTTATGCTTCTGTCACTAACATTTTGTCTCAACTTTTTTTTTCTATGCTAAGAAAGCTAATATAGTTAATTCCCTCACCACTTTACTTTCCTTTCTTCTCCCATCAGGGTCCTTGCAAAGTTCATGATAGTCTAAGATCTTGATATAAATAATTTATAATGGGAAACCCCCAGACTTCCTTCGTTCTTTCCTCCCTCCTTCCCTCCCTCTCCCTATCCTCTCCCTCTCCCTCAGTCCCTCCCTCTCCTCTCCCCTCCCCCTCCCTCTTCCTCTCCTCTCCCTCAGCCCCTCCCCCTCCTCTCCCCTCCCCCTCTCCATCCCTCTTCCTCCCCTCTCCCTCTTCCTCTCCTCTCCTTTCCTTCCTATTTCTCCTGCATTAGACTGCACATCCTAAAGGGTGGGACTTTTTTTTATTCACTCTGTATTGCCAGTGCCAATAATTATTTGATATATGATATCAAAAAAAGTCATTAAATCTTCATTGGGTCAATAAACAGATTAGCTCTCAATCTCAGGCTAGAAAAACATGTTCTTTTATTTATGGCTAAATACTATACATTTAATAATCATCCCAATAAAAACAAATAAATGACAATTTTTAAAATGTGACTTTTTGTTAAGCTTGCAATACAGTAAGACATAATCAAAGGCCCAAACCAAAAGCAAGGTAGGAATCATCACAAAGGATAAGAACAGTCAAGAGGGAACTTTTATCCAAAGATATTTCACTGCCAGTTTGAAGCCTGCATGGAATGATGGAGACATGAAATAAAGAACTGGGTCTGTTTAGGTGAAAACTCAAATAGGAATACTGACATAAGGCTGCAATTACAAATGATCACAGTTTTAATGAAAGAATGAGTAAGGAAGAAAAGTTAGTGAGCAGAAAGTGATAGGAAGAACATTGACTTTTTTAATACTTTGAGTGTTGAGGAAGGAAAAAAAATTCCTGGAAAATTCACAAGCATAAGTTGAATCTCATATGGTTATGTAACTGAGTTATATATAATTCTGCATGTTCCAACAAAACATAAGCTCAAAATTTTATTTTAAAAAATATCTCTGGTTGAAAGTGCCCCCAATCACCAGACAGAAGCAAACACAAATTCTCTTAGGAAGAATACATCAACCTGGATCTCAAAATTTCCCACAGGTATTTCTCAGAACATGAGTTTTCAATTCTAAAGTGTCACCTTACCTCCTTTTCAATTTTGGGGAGAGTTTGAGAAAAACTAGTTTTAATCCTTTTTAAAATATTCTGTAGAATTCACAAATGGAAATACCTGGTCCTAGGATTTTCTTTGTTGAATGGTTTATGATTACTGATTCAATCTCTTACTTATTATTGGACTGTTCAGATTTTTTTTTCTGAAAATCTGAACAGTTTTAGTAGATTTTATATTGCTAGGAATCTATTTATCTCTTCTAAATTATCCAGTTTGTTGGTATATAATTTTATAGTCATTTATTAAAATCCTTTGAATTTCTGTAGTGATGTCTCTTCTTTCATTTATAATTTTTTAAATTTTTTTTCTGTCATTTTCTTGGTTAGGCTAGATTAAAGTGTGTCAATTTTGTTTATGTTTTCAAAAAACCAATTCTTAGTTTTGTTATTTTCTACTTTTTTTCTAATTTCTATTGTATTGATTTCTAATCTAATCTGTTTTCCCTTCTTTCTACTAACATTGTGTTTAGTTTGGTCTTTTCTCTCTAGTTGCTTAAAGCATACAGTTAGGTTGCTTATTTGAGATCTTTTTTTTTTCTTATGTAGGCATTTATTCCTATACAATCCCTCTCAGAACTGCTTTTGTTATATCCCATGAGTTTTGATATGTTCTGTTCTCATTTTCATTTGTCTCAAAGACTTCTTTGATCCATTGATTATATAGGAGCATATTATATAATTGTCACATATTTTTTAATTTTGAAATTATCTTCTAGATGTTGATTTTTAGTTTCATCCATTATAGTCAGAAATATATATTTAATATTATTTCAGTCTTCTTAGTTTGTCAAGTCTTGTTTTGTGGCCTCACATAGGATCAATCCTGAATGAATCTAGGATAAATCCATGCACAGTTGACAAGAATGTGTGTTGTATTTGTTGAGTGGAATGTTCCATGTATGTCTGTTAGATGCCTATGGTTTATAGTGTTATTCAAGCATGTTGTTTCCTCATTGATTTTCCATGTGGATAACATATCATTTATTCAAATTATGGAGTTAAATCACCTACCATTATTGTTTTGCTACTTTCTTTTATATTTATTAATATTTGCTTTTATATTTAGGTACTTCAAAATTGAATGCATGTATACTAATTACAATTATATTGTTTTGCTATTTTCTTTTATATTTATTAATATTTGCTTTTATATTTAGGTACTTCAAAGTTGAATGCATGTATAATAATTACAATTATTATATTCTTTTTGGTGAATTGACCCCTTTATAATTATATAATGATTTTATTTGTCTCTTGTCACACTTCTTCAATTAAAGACTATTTCATTTTATATGAGTATAGATACCTCTATTCTCTTTTGGTTACCATTTGCATAGAACATTGTTTCATCTCTTAAATTTCAGCCTATATGTGCCCTTAAAGTCCAAATGAGTCTCTTGTAGACAACATATTAGTGGACTTTTCTTTAATCCATTCATCCACTCTGTCTTTTAACTGGAGAATTTAATCTATTTACATTTAAAGTAATCATTGATAGGTAAAAGTTTACTATTAACATTTTATTGTTTTTTTGACTGTTTTTTAGTACCTTTGTGATTTTCTTCCTGTTTTGAGGCCCACCTTGTGATTTTATAATATATTTAATGGTATGATTTGATTTCTTGCTCTTATCTTTTGTGTATTTGCTATAAATTTTTTCTTTGTGGTTACCATTAGCTTACATAAAATATCTTATAGTTATAACTGTTCATTTTAAATTCATAGCAACTTCAATCACCTACATAATTCTAAACTTTTACTCCCCCTCTATTTTGAATTATTGATGTTACAATTTATATCTGTTAATATAAATTGTGTGTACAATAACAAATTATTATAACTATAGTTATTTTTAGTACTTTCATCTTGTAGCTTGTATGCTAGAGTTAAAAGTATTCTGTGTACTAATATATAGTATTAGAGTATTCTTTTTATTTATTTACTTATTTATTAATTTTTAGGGGGGAAGGGAGAGAGAAAGAGAGGGAGAAAAATATCTATGTGAGAGAGACAGCAATCTGTTGGTTCTTGTGAGCTCCCAACTAGAGGCCTGGACTGCAACCCAGGCATGTGTCCTGACTAGGAATTGAACCAGTCACCTTTAAGTTGGCAAGCCAGCACTCAATCCACTGAGCCACACCAGCTGGGGCAGTATTAGAGTATTCTTAATTTGACTATACACTTGCCTGTTCCAGGGAGTTTTATACTTTTATGTGTTTTCCATTACTTATTTGTATCCTTTTACTTCAACCTGAGGTGTTCCTGTTAAGATTTTGAAGGAACATTTTGCTGGGTATAGTTTTCTTAGTTTGCAGAATTTTTTCTCCCCAGCATATCATCCCCTCTTTCCTGGCTTGCAGGGCTTCTTCTGAGAAGTCACCAGACAGCTTTAAGTGTTTGCCTTGTATGTGCTGAGTTGCCTTTCTTCTGTGGCTTTCAAAATTCTTTCTTCATTTGTGACCTTTGAAAATTTTCTAGTTTGGATTGGTCGTGTCTGGTGACTTCTGAACTTTATTTATCTGGATGCTCATATTTCTCCTAATGTTTAGAAAATTTTAAGCTATTTTGTTCACATAAGTTTTCTGCTTCTTTCTCCCTCTCTTCTCCTTTTAGGTTTCCCACGTATGTATATTGGTCCCATTTATGGTACTCCATAAACCCAATGAGCTTTTTAAAATCTTTTCTATTATTTTTTTTGACTGATAATTCCAGGCGACCTCTCTTCAAGTTCACTGAGTGTTTTTTCTGCTGACAACAGCTATTGTTGGCACTATTGTATTTTTAAATTTCATTGATTGTGTTCCTCAGCTCCAGAATTTGATTTTTGTTATGACTTCTATCTGTTTGTTAGACTTCTGCTTTTGATCACATATTATTTTACTGGTTGTGTTGAGTTGTTTACCTGGCTTTGTATCTTGCTGAGCTAACTTAGAAACCATTATTTTGAATCCTTTTGTCAGTCATTTGTAGATCTCCATTTGCAGGGGAGTGTTGGTTATTGGAAACTTTTTGTGATCATTTGGTGATGTCATGTTTCCTTGTTTGTTTGTTTTTTCCATATTCCTTGAAGTCTCACACTATTGTCTTCGCATTTGAAGTAGCAGTCACCTTCACCAGTCTTTACTGACTGCCATCAGGAGGGAAAGCACTTCACTAGCCAGCCCATCTAGCCATTCTGTATAGGTCAGTCAGATCTTTCCTATAGATGTAATTGCTCCATTCCTCTTGTTTTTTTTTTTTTTTTTTTTGGAGGGGTAATATTAAGATTGTATGTCTTTTTTTCAACTCTGCCAAGCCAGGCTAACTATGACAGTTTCCCATTAATTTTCTCTAGGGCAGTGCCTGGAAATGTTCAAGGCTCTCCACTTTTTCCCAATCCAGGAGAGCTGGACTGGCTGGCTGTTTGTGCTCACACATTATATGCCGAGGCTTGTGTGTGCCATCCACAGGTACAAACTACAGGGGTACAGGGGCTCAGAGTGCTGGGATTGTACATGGGCTACTTTGGAGGAATTCTCAGGTGATGTGTCCTGTGAGGTTTGTGGGCAGGTATCTTGTAATCTTTTAGGCAGTTAGTAGAAACTATGTTCTTTGTTGAGTTTACTGTGGCTGTTGTGAATCCTGCCACTTTTCCTCTGGTGGTAGCTACACTAGTCTCCTCAGCTATGCTGATCATCTAGGTATTCTGGGCAGGGCAATAAAGAAGTGGGCAGTGTCCCACATGACTGGGGAAGCTGGGCACTCACTACGATCTCACTTGCACCGATGGAGGAAATCACAGGCCAAAAAGGTCTCTCTTGGCACTGAGCTGCTTTGAAAGAGTAATGACATAGGGAGTAGGAACCTTTTCTCATCCTCTCTAATGCATATATTCTTGAATTTTTTGCCCTATCAGGGTGCTGGACCTCTCCATTGTACTTTTGGGCTCCCACCAAGTTACTTTCATGTGTGGATAGTTGTCAGAGTCCACGTTTTTACATTGAGGGTGAATGCTGAAAACTCATTCTGCCTCCTTGCTCTACGTGCATCCTCTGATGTCATTTTCTGTGCTGGGGTCAACCCAAAGCAGGCATCTATACATATAGGAACACTCAACTTTCAACTACTAAGATTGATAATAGTAATAAATTAAAAAGTAGTTGATTTCATTCTTGAAGTAGCAAAAATGCATTGTTAGTAACAAAAACAATACTTGTTAAAGATTTGTGGTAAGGTTGAGCATTAACCAACCAAAAAGTTAAAACTAATTTGAACTCTGCAGAACCAGTTGGATTTAACATGAGAACAATCCTCTTTCACATTAAAATTAATACATAGACAATAATCCAAGAATTGTCATTAACTGAGAGCTCCTCCTTGTGTTTTGGCCTGAAGTCACCATAAGGGTAAACCTGAAGTCAACAAAAACAGTTTTCTAGCTGTAGTGCGTATAATGTTAAAGTGAGACAAGATGGCTGGACACTAATTCCAGATCTGCTTTGGACAAGTTTCTTCACCTGTCTAGGCCACAATTTATTTCTAGGTAAAGTTAGTGGGTTAAAATAGGTTTAGGCATTGAAAATATGACCTTAGGACAAATGTAGTTCATCTATACCAGGTAGGAAATCATTTGATATTTTTAGCACAACTCAGAAGTCTTAATTTGCTGCTATAGCTCACCTAGCATGAGGGCCTGAATTTTTTAAGCCTTTGAATCCTAAAGTGTTGCATCTGTAACATGAAGGAAAGGACAAAAAGCTATTAAAGTTTTTAAGACCAGATTGGAGAAATGAAGACTAATACATCCTAAATGCTCCCAATATGATGATATTAGTGGAAACATTTTACCCTTTGCAATTTGGTTATTACATTATAGAAGTGGTGAAATATTTCATCAAATGGAACAACAAAACAATCTCAGACAGATTTTTAAAATTGCTTTCCCTGCCATGTATCATAAACAACAACAACAAAAAAATACGAGACATTTTTCAAATAATTTTTAGCTAAAGTTAGGAGGGTAATTCATTTGGGTCATTTACAAAGCTTCTTAGTTTTTAAGGTTTTAGAAAATTCAATTTCGTGGATACTGTTCTGTCCCTTAAGATTCAGGTATTTCTGAGGATCAAAGAAGTCAATGACTTAAAGAACAACTTGCTCCTTGCGCTTCCTTTTTGATGTTGCTTGTTTGGAATGCAAGCAAGGGCTGGGGTTGCTTTTGAACCAGCTCATACCAATTTCACGACCTCGTGCTCTGGCATGTATAACAAAGTGTTTCATTAGATATAAAAGCTACTCATCTAAGACTTATTCCTGAAATGTGTTTGGAGATGTTGAGTGCAAACTTAAAAAGATTTTAAACCCTTTTAAAATTCTAAACTCAAAGAATTTGTCCAACTCTTGCTCTCCTTAGGGATGTAGCATTTAGGGATCCCTTGAGGAAAGGCCTCATTTCTTTAAAGTGCAGTTTGGAAAATATGTACTTAAAAAACTTATATTTGAAAGTGATTTCAAACTTCCCAAGAGTTGCAAAAATAAAAATAGCAATAGCAAAATGAACAGTCATATAAATTTTACCTATGTTCATCTATTGTTAGCATTTTATCCCATTTGCTTGATGATTCATTCTCTCTTCCTCCCTCCCTTCCTCCCTGTTTTTCTTCCTCTCCGCCTCTCCTGTCTACCCCCTCCTGATAAGAAACTTTATTTTCCTGCTCAAGCTGACTGTATTTATTATTTTGGAGGTAATAAAAAGAGGGGGTAAGATATTTTTTAGTAAAACAAATGTGATCTTGTGAGGCAGTTACTTCTGGTGCCATTGTAGGAATTCCAGGGGTGAGAGGCATCTTTTCTGGTACAAGGGGGAAATCTTCTGTGCTGGACCTGAGAACTCAAGAGAATTAATCTAGAGGTTTAAGGCTCCAAATTTATACAACCAAATGCCCTTTGAAGATCTCAAGTCTCGTTCTTTTGCTATTAGCATCTTGTCTTTGGCATACGAGACAGATCAAGATATAGAATTCATTGCTACCTTTCTAAGTAAATACTGCAACTCAACCCTGCAGCTGTAGGAGAGGAGGGTCTTTTTAAATGTTGTCGTGGAGGCTGTCTTATTTTTAAAGTATAATTGCCTGAGTCTGACACTTTATTTTTTAAAGCTTTTGAAGCTGTAAATAAAAGCCACCCCAATCACCATTTTTCGAATTACTGTTGCCCCTGTTGACTTAAATGTTAACTCTTAAAATTATCTCAGAAGCTAAAGTTTTACCTTCTACCTGCACCTAATCTCAATCTACCATTGTTACAATTCTTAGTGACATAATGCTCTAACATGCAGCTTTATGGGGAAATGAGGCGAAGTTGGTTTATAACAGAAATAACCGTGGAAATCACACCATGAGAATAAAACTCTAAAACTAGAAAACTCACCAGTCAGACACCAGTAAGGACTGTGTTGCTGGTGGAAAATGGCATGAAATGTGGGCTTCTATACAGATAGTTTGTTTTTGAAAGTGATCCTAAGAGATAGAAGTGAATGTAGGAAAGGTTTAAAAGAGAAGAAAGAAAGACAATCCAAAAATAATTATGCTCTTAACCACAGTAGAAAATTAGGGATTCATCTTGCTATAAATACCTTGAAAGAACCAGATAGGAAGTATTTATTTATGGTCCTTGAGTTTCAGAAAAAGGAAATAATTGCCACTGGCTTCCATCCACACGAGCTAGAAGTAACCACATAGGATTTAACTCCCTCTATGGCTGCCAATTTCTTGACCATCATCCTACAGGAAGTGGGAGAGAAGCTCAGGAGGAGAAGTGAAGTCACTCCATACAGATGAGGTGAGCTGCCGTTAACTACAGTGTACACATAACACTGACACAGCGAATACTAGAGTGAGCAGGAGGGCTGAAATAATGTAAAATGAGGCACATCGAGTCAGCTAGATTTGTCACTTTAACAAGAGGAATGGTATTACTATCTAAAATAACATCTACTAGTACAGGAATATTTTACTAATTAAGTGAGGATCCAGTCCTATATTAGTTCCCTATGGCCGCTCTAACAAATGACCATAAACTTGGTGGCTTAAAACAATACAAATGTATTACTCTACAAATTTGGCGACCAGAAGTCCAAAATTAGATTCACTGGGCTGTATTCAATATGTCAACACAGCTAACTCCACTTCTTTCTGGAGTTGCTAGAGGAAAATATGTTTTTAGAGGTCACCCGTATTTTTAGTTTAAGTCCTTTTATTAGAATTCTCCAGAAAGAGAGAGAGAAAGATTCATTTTAAGGAATCAGCTCATACAATTGTGGAGCATGGTGAGTCCAAGATTGTCAGAGGGCTGGAGTCCCAGGGACGAGTTCTGTTACATGCTTGAGTCTGAAGGCAGTCTAGGTGCAGAGTTCCTTCTCACTTGGAGACTTCACACTTTTTTTTCTTCTCTCAAGGATTTCGACTACTTAAATAGGGCCTACTTAAATTATGGTGGGTGACGTGCTCTACTCAAGGTCTACTGTTATAATTGTTAATGACTTCTAAGAAATGCCTTGACAGCAATATCTAGACTAGTGTTTGACCAATTCTCTGGGCATTATAGTCTAGCCAAGCTGACACATAAAATTAACCACCACAGTCCCATCACCTCATTTTCATAGTGCATCACTCTAATCTTCGCTTCCGTCATCACACAGCCTTCCCTGAGGCTCTGATTCCCCCTGCATCCCTCTCAAAAGGACCCCAGTTATTATATCAGGCCTATACATATAATCCAGGATATTCTCCTAATCTCAAGATTTTTAACTATGTGACATCTGGAAATTTTCTATTGTCATATGCAATGACATTCAGAGGCCTGGGGATTAGGATGTGGACCCTTAGTGAAACATTGTTCAGGATATCACCACCTATCCTGCAGCCCCCAAAATTCTTACATATTCCTTCATGCAAAAGACATTCATCTACATCAGGTATAGTTGTGACTCTGGGTCTAATCTATTGATCGCGAGACAAATTTCTACTCCATTCGTGTACGTATGAAACTAGAAAACAAGTTATCTTCTCCCAAAATACAATGGTGGGACAGGCATAGGACAAGGGTTACAGACTTTTCCATTTCAAAAGGGAGAAAGTGAAAGGAAGGAATGATAACTTATTCCAAGAAATTTTCAGAGCCAACCAAGTCAAACTATTAGGTTTTAAAGGCTGTAAACAATCCTCCGTGGCTCTTGGCTTCACTCTCCTAGTCACCTCTCTCTTGTAATAGACTTCATTTTTTTAGAACAGTTTTAGATTCACAGCAAAATGGAGCAAAAAGTACAGAGAGTGCTTCTATATTCCCTCCCCCATCCTCATGCACAGCCTCACCACATCAATTAAAGTCAATGAACCCGCACGGACACATTATTATCATCTAAAGTCCATAGTTTCCATTAGAGCTCACTACTGGTGGTGTGCGTTCTGCGGGTTCTGGCAAATGTTTAATGATGTGCATCCACTGTTAAAGCTGAGGCAGAGCAGTTGCACAGCCCTAAAAATCCTTTGTGCTCCCCTGTTTGTTTCTCTTCCTCCTAATCCCTGGCAACCACTGATTTTTTTCACTCTCTTCATAGTTTTGCCTTTTCCAGGACGTCATATAGTTGGAATTATACAGTATGGAACATTTTCAGATTATTTTCTTTGATTTAGTAATATGCATTTAAGGTTCCTCCATGTCTTTTCATGGTGTGAGAGCTCTTTTTAAATGCTGAATGATAGTCCATTGTCTGGATGTACCACAGTTTATTTATTCATTCTCCTACTGAAGGGCACCTTAGCTACTTCCAAGTTTTTGCAATTATGAATAAGCCTGCTATACATGTCTTTGTGTAGGCTTTTGTATGGCCATCTGTTTTCAACTAATTTGGGTACGTACCAAGGAACAGAGATTGTATGGTGAGAGTATGTTTAGTTTTGTAAGAGATTCCAAGACAGGATTTCTGGGTTTTGATACAACATGTAAGGACCTTGGAAGTTGCCTCTCCATCTTAACAACAAGTAGAAATCTGAGTACAATAAAAGTCAACAACTCTTCTTGAATCCATAAGAGAGGGAAGGATATAGGGCAGATGGAAATTTTAAGAAAGCAGCAAAAAGAAATGCCAAAGATCAAAAACACTCTTTATTAAGAACTGAAGGTGGTGTCTGATGGGCTCAATGGTAGACAGGGCATGGCTAAGGAAAGAATCTCTGAATAAAGAATATATTATAGAATCTTCAAAAGCATACTATTAGTTTACTATCTATTTGATTTCCATGGAATCTGTAATGATGTCCCTCTTTTTTCTGACATTAGTAACTTATGTCCTATTTTTTTTTCTTGGTTAGCCTGGCTACAGGTTTATTGATTTTATTGACCTTTTCAAAGAAGTAGCTTTTGCTTTCATTGATTTTCCCTCTCAATTAAGCATTTTATAGGATTGTACTTTCTTTCTTTTGTTAACATATCAATTATATTTCTCTGTTTACTTATTTTAGTGGGGCAGACTTTGTTAAGAACAAAACCTTTGGCCTATCTCAAAATGGTTACTTTTCTCTGCCCCCTACTTGATGTAATAAGGGATTTTTCTCTGATCATCACTGTGGAAATCTGGTAGAGGTCCTGGAGCCAAAACTTTAAAAAGTGGCAGCTTCCCCATAAATGGACTCTCCCATGGTTTTTAATCTCCGCTTTCAGAATTGTCCACCTTGAGCCTCCAGAAATTCAGTAAGAGTTTAGATTTTTCTAATCTGCTACTGTTTTTTATGGAGGTTTTGCTCACAAGTTTCTGGCCACTACACGGGATTCTCCATATCTGCCTGTGTGTCACTCCAATTTTTGGCACAATTTTTGGCACAGTTGTTGGCCCTGAGATGTCAGGTTTCTGACAGGTCTAAGGAGAGTTGTTGATTATTTTGTTTGTCCAATTTTTTTACTTGTTGTTAATATAGAACGAAACTTGAATTCTTGAATGCCAAACTGGAAAAAGAGTGTACGGCCTTCTTTTTTCTGGAAGGTTAGCATGTTTGAAACTATTTTTATTATTCTATTCCTTCTCTGTAGAATTTTGTGAATCTGATCATCTTTTTTTCAACCATTCTCTGTCCTGTTTAGGCAAGCTTGCAAAGTTTCCCTGGGTGCAGCATTTTCAAAAACCTTGTGATCCCTGTTTATTTCATGTGTGTTCACTCTCTTAGACAGAGGCTTCTCTATGGGGATTTTCTATATAAACCATCCCTATTTTTCACTTCTCCTGATACAGCTGAGACACTTCATGAGTTACATTCCTGGTCTGCCCAGACCTCTGTGTGACTAACAAGTTTGTGAACTTTGTTCCTTTTGAGTCACTGAAAAAGTTTGTTCAACCACACGTTGCCTTCACCTCCTGAGCACACTGCCCCAATGGTGAATCTCTTCATTTTAGCATCTTTTGAAATCAGGATAGGCTGAGGATACACAGAATTATTAACTCCTGGTTTCTTTTCCCCTAATAGTTTTTCCTACAATTTACATCTTTCCTATCACATTTCACTATAAGCAGCAAGAACAAACTAGACCATACCTTTAACACTTACTTAAACATCTCAACTGAATATCCAAGTTTATAGCTTACAAGTTCTGCTCTTCACATAATTGTAAAATATAATTCAGGAAAGTGTTTGCCACTGTATAAAAATGATCTCCTTTCCTCCCATTTTTAATCACCTGTTCCTCATTTGCTTCTAAATCCTCGCCTTAGGCACCTTTAAAGTCCATATTTTTATCAACAGGATGCTTATAATGTTTTAGATATTTTCTAAGATGATATTGGCTTCCTCTACCATGTAATTCAAAATTCTGCAACTTTCTCTTTACCCAAATTAAAAGCAACCTCTACATATTTAGGAATTTGTTGCAGCCACACTCCACTTCCACAATCTACATTGGTTTGATCTACAAACTAATGTACCAAAATCTACATTAGTTTCCAGTGGCTGCTGTAGCAAAGCATTGCAAACTTAGTGACTTAAAACAAAGCAAATGCATTCTCTAAGAGTTCCAGAGGCTGGAAGTCCAATATCAGTTTGACTTGCTAACACCAAGTGCCGGCATTAACATGGCTGTTCCTCTGTGGAGTCACTGGAGGAGAACTTGTTTTCTTGGATTTTTTAGCTCTTAAATGCCACCTGGTCTCCTTGACTTGGGCGCCTTCCTCCATCATTAGAGCGCGTCACTCCATTCTCTGCTTTCATCACCCCAGGGTCTTTTCTCGAGCTCTGACTCCTCCCCCACTTCTCCTATAAAGCTCCTTGTGATTCATCAGGCCCGCGCAAATAATTCAGAATCTCACAATAACCCTACCTCAAAATCCTTAACTTCATAATACATGCAAAGTCCCTTTTTGCCATATGAAGTGGCATCCACAGGTTCTGGGAATCAGGATATAAATGTCTTGGAGAAGGAACATTGTTCAGCCACCCACAGGTTCCATCCACGTCCCCATAGGTTCTCTATAGAGTAACAAAAGGCAGGAGAAGCTTCTACTCTTCAACAGAAAAAAAAAGGTAAATATTCTTTTGTGTCTCTTCTCTATTTAGGTATCATTAACCTGAAACAGGTATATAGGATAAGAGATGAGAAGTAATTATAAGCTAAATAAAATAATTCTAGAAGAATAGGGCAAATAAGAATAGGAAGGTGGGTTGGAAATAGATTGTAGAACACCATGAGTACTGAGCTAAGGAGCAAGAGCTTTGCTTATCAGACTATGGGAGGTGTGGACGTTTTCAGAAGGTAAGCTAATATTTACAGAGGTGGCTTTTGTAGTTTTACGTGGAAGCCATTGTATGCTAAAACTAAAGATCTGTGGTGTTTGTTACCTTGTAAGTGAAACCCGCTTTAAAAAGCCACCCTTACCATCCTAAATTACTGAGAGCAAGGCAGTTTTTATTAAGGCAGTTATTTGTTTAAGCGTTTTATTTTCAAGAGAAATGGAAAGTATTTACTATCCTACACAGTGCTGCTGTAGATAAAAATGCTTTTTGTGAAGGTGTTTCTCTTTCAGATAAAAGAAAAACTTTTCCACCAATATTTCAAATTTAAGCTTTACTGAAGTATATACTTGACAAAAAATTGTGAGTGCGCATTATTGTGGTTTGATATACATACACATTGTGAAAGTGTCCCCACAATCTAGTTAAATAACACATTCATCACTACCCATATTTATATGTTGGTGAGAGCATGTAAGTTTTACTTTCTTAGCAAATTTCAATTAAACAATCCAGCATTGTCGGCACCAATCATCATGGTTTACTTAGTTCCTCAGGCCTTATTCATCTTGCAGTTGAGAGTTTGTAGAATTGATCCATTTATCGACTCCTCCCCATTCCTCCCTCTCCCCAGCTCCTAGTGACCACTTTTCTGCTTTATGTTTCTATGAATTAATTCTTATTCTTTTTAGATTCCACATATGTGTGATGCCATATAGTGTTATTCTTTCCTTGTCTGGCTTATTTAATTTAGCATAATGACTTCAAGTTCTATATATGGTGGCTTAAATGACAGGATAACCTTCTTTCTCACCACCAAATAATAACCCATTGTATAATAAATAAATGTAGTTAATATATAAGATTACATATACATCACATCTTCTTTATCCATTTGTCTATTGATGGACAGTTAGGTGCCATATCTTGGCTTTTGTGAATAATGCTTCAATATTGTGTTTTTATTTCCATTAGATGTCTACAAAGAAGTGTGATTTCTGGATCACATGTATTTCTATTTTTAATTTTTCAGGAACCTCCATATTGTTCCTGATAGTAGTGCACCACAGTGCACAAGGTTTCCCTTCTCCGCACATTTGCTGTCTCCTCCCCAACATTTGCTGTTTCTTGTCTTTTGATAATATCCGTTCTATTCCTTGTACATAGCATGTTGTTTTTCTTTTGCTGCTTTTAAAATTCTGTCCTATCTTTAACTATCAATAATTTAATTATAATATGTCTTAATATGTCTTTGTAGAGGGCTCTTTAGATATATCTTATTGAAACTCTCTGGGCTTCCTGGATCTGGATCTGTATTTTACCCCAGGTTAGGGAAGCTTTCAGCCATTATTTATTTGAAATAAATAAATAAATCCCCCTTTCTCTCTCTCTCTTCTCCTTTGGAACTCCTATAATGCAAACATTTTTCTTAAAGATTTTATTTATTTATTTTTAGAGAGAGGGGAAAGGAGGGATAATAACATCTTTGTGTGGTTGCCTGTCATGCGCCCCCTACTGGGGACCTGGCCCACAACCCAGGCATGTGCCCTGACTGGGAATCTAACTGATGACCCTTTGGTTCTCAGGGCAGCACTCAATCCACTAAGCCGTGCCAGCCAGGGTCTAAAATGCAAATATTTGTCCCATAAAACCCTTAAAATATTTTCACTCTTTTTAATTCTTTTCTTTTTGTTCCTTTGATTGAGTGAGTTCCACTGCTCTGCTTCTAGGTTTGCTACAGTCCTATTGGGGCCCAGGAACACGAGTCCCACTGGCCCCCAGTGCCAGGCAATCAACAGGTGCATCTTCATGGTGGCAGCTACATAATCCAGGGTGCCAGCTGAGTGCAGAAGCTCCTTCCTGGGAGACACTGGTGACTTAGAACAAGCCAGCATACAGTACGGTAGGTCAGACCAGAGATTGCTGGAAACCAGGGGAATGCCCCAAAATCCAGCATGAGGCTGCTCCCTCTCCTGCCTAGGAAAGGCAAGGGGCATAGAAAGCTGCTGAGGCTGCAGATTAAAAAAGCAGAAAGCAAGTGCTTAAGGCACAATGCATAGCAAAAGCTGTGGGATGAAACTTGTTGCCAGCGGGCTTGCAGGAGGAGGGGCGAAAACAAATATGGCCAACAATAGCCCTCATTGGTTGGAAAAAGGGGCACACCCACTGGTTTCTGGAGCTCATAGGATTCTGGAATATAGGACTTTTAAACAAGAGGTGGGGAGGAGACTGCTCTTTGGCTTTGGCGCCTGGTGCAGGCTCCCAGTTCTTGGCCCTTGGCTTTCTCTTGGCTCTTGGCTTTCTCTTGGCTCTAGGTTTATAGCATTTTGGCTTGGGACTTTTGGTCACAGGTACACTTGAATGCTCTGGGTCTCTCTCCCTTGCTCCCCACACGGACAGGAGCACTCATGGGACAAGGCAGATGCAGGGCCCACCAGGGGCTTATTCCCCACATAGTTAGAAGCCCACTCCTGGAGGCAGGGTCCCATGCTGGGACACAAGCCTCACTGGTCTCTGGAACACTGTGACCCAGGGCAGCACAGCACGCGGCCCCTGCACTGCTGCACGGAGACTGAGAGCAGCGCACCCGACTCTGAAGGAGAGAGCTGCTGCAAGGGGATGGTGACTCTGAAACCCACGAGTGCACATTCCAGAGAGGATGGAGATCTGTTTGTGTGACTAGCTTAAACTCCAAAAAAGGACAGATAAGGACATGGGGAACTTCAGGGTGCATTTGGCTTGTAATCATTTGGGGAACAAAAGAAGTTCTGGATCTCATGAAAGAGAAGGGCTCAGAGCAGGAGTGTTAATAAAAGCCTATTTCTTTCAACACAAATCTTTGGGTCATGTATATTAAGGGTGATGAGTGGCCAAACCCCATGCTGCACGGTTACGAGAGGGATAACAGAAAGATGGTGCCCACTGGGCTCCCTGGTTCAGGCAGAATCATAGTCAGCCCCTAGCTGTGTGCTAAATTAGAAACAATATCTCCAGGCAATATTTTTAATTGATTTGAGAGAGACAAAAAGGGAGATAGTTTTGTTTTTTCACTGATTTATGCATTCATTGGTTGATTCTGTGTGTGCACTGACTTGGTTGGGTCTAACCTGCAACATTGGCATATGGGGAAGATGCCAAACTGAGCTATGGGGCAAAGGCTTCAGGCAATAGCTTATAAAGTGTATGAATAGACCTTTGTAGAGAAAGACTGGGAGCTGGATGTTTCTGTCTTCAAAATCTGCACTGAGCCTTGGGGAGATAGCCACAGGGGGTCTTCCTGAGCTCATTAAGAACTCTTTCTTTGTTTGCTGCATTCTTGTGGATTTTGGGGATGCAAGTCCCATAGGCTTTCCAAGCTAGTATTTCAGAGGTTCCTCTCAGGTGGAAGTCTTAGAATTTGGGGCACTTGATATTGTGTCTAAACCCTTCCCCCTCAGGGAGAAACTGGGAGTTGTGAATTTCCTCTTGATTGTGTTTTGGTGAAGTTGGGTTGGGGTTTGTGCCCTGAGTGTGCCACAGCCTTTCCAACCCATTTTGTTTTTAGTAGTTTCTCGTTTGCCCAATTTGTAGAAGTCAGTTTCTGGATTTTTTTTCCAGTGGAAATTGCTGCATTTATAGCAATAGATGTGATATGTCCATTCAGGAGTTTCTTATTTCATTATTTTGGACTGGAACTCCCATTAATATTTAATAGATGTAATTAACTGCTCATTTTCCATTTTGTGATATTTATCCTAGTTTTGACTAATTTCTATTGACTTTTTTAAGGTGTAAAATTTTAAAACACAATCCTCATTTATATATACGCACATAATTATATATGAGTACACTAACAACAAAAAGGTGATACATTGCTTATTTAATTAAATAATTAATCTTTTATTTTATAAAATAACATGAATATATAACATTTTTAAAGAACTGAAGCTAGATTAAAAACACATTTTGTGTTTTAGTAATATATAATAATTGGATAAACAGTTGACAGATAAATATATAGAGAATCTTGTTTCAGCTTGGGTTCCACAGGAAGCAGAGCTTGAGCTGAAGGGCTTATCTGAGGCCATATCACTGAGACGTGCAATACCAGGAAGCAGGGGGGAGGGGAAAGTCAGTGAAGCAGAGAAGAAGAAAAAGCCAATTACTAAGACATGCTATTGATTTGGTTGCTGCGAAATGCCATTGATTACTGATATTCCAGCTGCCAACACACTGTATAAATTGAATCTCAGAATAGTCTGCTTTGGGCATGGCGAGGAGAATTACTCTCTACTTCCCGTTTTCCATTTATCAGAGTTTCATCCAAGAATGGGCAATTCTCAAACGTGTTCCAGAGGTTCCATCGCTTCCTAAGCTTTTCGGTCAACAGGGGAGTCTTGGGAGCCGACAACCAGAGGGACATGACACGGGGGTGAGGGACAGAGCCCTCATTACTCCTGCAAAGCTGAAACCCACGGCAGAGGGCACAAACTAGGGACCAATGAGGCTATGAAGCTCTGAAGTAGCACAAAAAAGGACAAGAGGTTACTCTCACGGGTCCTAAATGAACATTATATGGAGTTTGTTTCGCATTATACAATAAAAATGTATAAGTAATGTTTTAACATGCTGCATGTGGCACACTCAAAATATATGTACTTAAACATTTCTATTTCTTCACTATTACAGAGTATCCAGAAGATACTCACTTTGTCCAAAAATTGATCATTTATCTTTTTTTACTACAACTTTTGCTGCTGTAGAGATAATTAATATTTATGATGAATTATATGGAAGGAGTAACCGACAGATTTCCAGAAAACATCTTTTCCATTTAGATGTCTAGCACCAAACTGTCTTGACATCTGTGTAAAGATGTAAGAAAAAGTGGTCTGAGAATTTGTTTGATTGACAATGCATATGAGGGGGTTTAGTCTCAGTATTTGGGTGGGTGGGCAGTTGTGCAAATACTTTGTCATGTAACAAACATATCCATACTCTCACCTGAAAATGCCACTGATATTTAAATTATTGTTTATATTCTCAATTCTTCTCCTACAAGACATCACACACTTTTTGCTGAATATTCAAAACCTAAAATACTTAATCTTTGGAAACAAGATTTCTACTTAAAGCTTTTGCTTTGTAAATCTATCAAAGCAACTTGTTTTCAAAAATACTTAAATAGGTCCACAGATAGCAAAGATTCAACAATTTCATAGATGACAGGTGTGGCTATTCAGTAGGAAGAACTTACGGCAGCATAAGTCATTTTACATGTAGGATACATGGATTTATTCTATAAAATGTGTGAGAAACACTGCATTTAAATTTTCTTTACTAGATTAATTTAAACTTGGCATGAGACTTTATCGTGTCACCTGTTACTCGTATGGTGCTCCGCAAACTTACCTGGTTTCATGATAATGGGAAAATGCACAGCCCTTCTGCTATTACAGTCATCGCGATTATCTCTGCTTCTTCTGCTGTAAGATGCCGCCATTGAATGCTAATCCTTTCCCCACTTTAACTCAAAGGCTAAAATCCAGAGGTGTACTTATTGGTACTTGCAAGGAGTGGCACTGAATAGGTGCCACTGAATAGGTACTTGCAAGGAGGTACACTGCCCAGCAAGTTCTCTCTTTGGAAGAAGAGTGCAAGTTCCTGTCACCCATTAGTCCTGGGACACTGCCATAGCTCAGCCCTCAGAGAATCCAGCTCTCCCTGCAGGCCTGGCTGCATCTCTCTCACTGCTCAAGTACTTGTCTCTTTCCTGCCTTCCCCTTTGGTGAAACTTCAGCTGAATTTCTTCCTCAGACACCTGGACAGGCATTTCTTCAACAATTAAAATCCCGAGAAGTTAGTAATTTTCCCTAAGCAATAGGAGTCAGATATTATAATTTCAATAGAACTCTGGATAGAAATATAATTCTTTGTCTTCCCCATAAAAAAGTTTGTGAATTAAATTTAATGTTCCGTTACAGTAACTATTGTTAACTTACATTTTCTGTAACATTACTTCTTCCCCTAGCCTCAGTCCCTTCCACCAAATTATTTTAATATTTAGCTCTACTGTGTAACACGTCCTTTATTGTAAGATGTTTCAAAACTTTCCTGTAGCAGTATGGGGTACAGGGCAGGAAGAATTACATAAAATATTTTTTAAATAATAATACATATATATACACACATACAGAAAGAGAGAGAAATTTATCTTAAAGGTAGCTTTAGGTGACTTCTCTTAAAATATGAATGATAACCTCTTCCATTTACTACTGGGTAAGTTTTGGTTCCTATTCTCAATGTGCACTCACACGTGAACTCACGTGTACATTAATGATTGCACGCAGCTACACTAAGATGAGTGGGTTGCCCCGCACTTTGGGATGGAGCCACATGAGGTGAAAAGAAAAATTTTTAATTTATTTTTCATCACATATTTACATTTGTATTTAATAAGAAGTGCATTTTTCTTTCGGTTACATGTAAACTCCAAAGTGAAACCTTTTTTTTAGCCAAAGGAGGATCATTTAGCATCCAATAAGAGGTCAGTCACCGAAGAGAGTACATACCATACACACAGACACAGAAAGCTCGTGGTAGCGAAACAAAGACTTTCAGGTAGTCATCACAGGCACCGCACATGACATTGACACAGCAGCTATCAATGTCAGGGCTTATAAAAAACAAAGCCTCCCATTGAAGTAGTATTTCTCCTTCAGAATAAAAGCTGAGGCATTGGTTTAAAAGACAAATTCATTTATAGCCTGACCTTTATCCACAAAACCATCTCTACCTCGGGTCCCCTTACTCTCTGATATTGAAAGTCAGGTTACATAAATTGTCTAAAGTTACTTATCTAGTAACTTTAGTCCATGACTGATGGGCTAACAATTTAGCCTAGAACAGTTTCAATGTAAGAAGTGTGTTCTTTCCATTTGTGGAAGAGAGGACATTTTCTTGGTGCCAATATTAATGCTGGATCCTCGGGAATATTACAGTTTGAACACTGGGGTCAGGTGATGGGGGACCTACACTCTACGGCTAAGGTTAACATATAAATGGATAATCTTATTTCCTTGGACATCTGGGTTTACCCCATTATTGAGATGGAGGAAATCTTTGGCCTTCTTATCAGATTAAGAGTACCTGGTGAATCAAATATGATCAGGTGAAATAAGGATAAAAAATGAGGAAAACATAGAGACCTAAGGGAAAACCTATGAAAGTGGCTTATTAATGGTGGAAAAGGTATGCCAAAATGGCATTATTCTTCTAATTAGTCATTAGGATTTAGAGGGCTATGTTTTATAGTAAAAGATAACATGAAAAAAATTTCTAACCAAATAATTACCCATCCCTTGATTTTAACTTTTAGAGAATTTAACTTAACAGAATTTGAATTGAAACAAACCTGCATCTTTTAGCTGTGCAGTTGGGTTTTGCTCACTTGCAGTTTCCATCTGGGACTGAAATATATGCTGCCAAAGTAGGCCTAGGAGGGCAGCTTGTCTGGGTTTCCCATCTGGGATCTCTGATGCCCGGCCAGCAATCTCCTGGGAAACCCTACACTGGTCACAGCCAGATTTAGGGTAGTTATTTTGAGTATGTAATGTCAGCATGAAACCGACAGGATATTAAGTGTGGTATAAACTGTCCACACGGAAGACAGGACCTTCTCCAGTGAGTTATCGGTAATGATGAATAGCAGAGCTTTTGGACTTAGCCATTTATCACGTGTTTAACATTAGGTAAATTACTTGATTCTTCTAAACCTCAAGTTCCACATATGTAGTTATTGTAAGGATTATAGGAGAAAATACAAGTAAAGCATTTATCTTGATACCTGTCACCTAATAGAGCTCAAAAATCTTTTCATGTCAGTGGATTGAATAATCATTAGTCATCATTTATCATTTCTAAATGTATTGTTTAAACAATATTGTATAAATGACAGGAAAAAAACTCTCAAAATTTTACTCACTGCCTTAAAATCCAGGCACAAAATCTTCTTTACCTTTCTTCTTTTAAAAAAATGGGTAGTAAACATATGAACATTCAATCTGTAAAGCAATTTAGAGAGAACTGACATCTTTACAAGGTTGGGTGTTATAATTTATGTATTCAAATCCATGAATCCTGTCCCCATGAATTTCTTTGATTTCTTTCGTCAACATTTTGTAATTGTTAGGATACAAGTCTTCTATCTGTTTTACTATATTTATAAGTAAGAATTTCATTTAATTTGGAGCAACTATAAATAGTATTGTGTTTTTAATTTTGATTAAAATGATTGTTTTTAGTGTATGAAACTGTAATTCTTATGTATTGCTCATGAATCCTACCACCTTACTGAATTCACTTAATAGTTCTAGTTTCTTTGTAAAGTCCTTTAGATTATCACTGTAGGCAATTGCATCATATGCAAATAGAGACAATTTTATTTCTATCTCTCCAGTCTGCATGTCTTTCATTTCTTTTTCTCACCTTATTGCACTGCCTAGAACTTTCAGTTTAATAAGAGTAGTAAGAGCAGGCATCCATCCTTTCCTTCTCTTGAATCTTAGAGGAAAAATTTAGTCTTTCACCCTAAGGAATGATGATCACCAGAAGTTTCGGTAGATGTTCTTATCAGATTAAGGAAATTCCACTCTTACTAACATGTTTAGAATTTTTATCATAAATTAATGTTGGATTTTGTAAAATGTTTTCTGTGTCAACTGATATAGTCATTTGATAATTTTTTCAGATTGCTGTTTTTTTTTTTTTTTAGTTTGCTGATATGGTGGGTTAAATTGGTTGATTTTTAGCTGTTGAACTAGTCTTCCATATCCAAAATAGATTTCACTGGTAATGATGTATAATTTTCATATGTTGTTGGATTTAGTTTTCTAACATTTTGTTGACAATTTTTGCATTAAACTCATGAGAGATGTTGGTCTGTAGATTTTTTTCTTTTCTTTGTTTCCTTTTCATTTTGTACAGTTCTGATGCAGACACTGGCCCACAGTGTCTGCATCATTATAGATGAAATGAGACATTCACATGGACTATCAAGTCTGGTGGAGGAAAAGGGACGGCATGGCTTTTCTCTCAAGGGGAGCAAAAGAATTGGCCCTTGCTGTGACCGGCCTTTACTAGGTTTCCCTGCGTATTACATGATGGTCCTCATTTACTATGCACAGGTTCGCTTTACCTTTTACAGAAAACAAAGGAGCCAATGCTGCTAATCACGTCACAGAAGAGGGATATTTGCAAATGAAAAGGCAAAAGTAGTTGAACCGGTTATGCTCCTCCTTGGAAGGTTTAGCATGGATTTTAGGAAGTTACTTTGCAGTAAATGTCCTCAATTCAGGGTGGGGGAGTTTATTAGCAAGAGCAAGACTCAAAGAGGCCTAGGCACATTGCAGGCCTGATTCCCCATGGGAGAACCTATCTGTGGGCATGGGTCCTGTGCATCTCTGAGTGGGAGCTGGGCCCATGCCACACAGAATGGTCTCCTACACAGTTCTTATCTGGTTTTGGTATCATGTTACTATCAGCTTTAGAGAATATGTAAAAAAAAAATGTTTTCTTCGATTTTATATTATGAAAGAGATTGTGTAATATTGGTATTAATGTTTTAAATGTTTGCTGGAATTCTTCAGTGAAATATTTGGATTTGGTTTCTTTTCACAGAGTTTCTAAATTACAAAATAAATTTATTTAAAGGTAATAGGACTATTTAGGCTACTTCACCTTTATTAAGCCTTAGTATTTATGGTTCTTAAGGAATTTAGTTCTTCTAAATTGGATTTACGAATGCAAAAAATCTTCATATTCTCTTTTTATCATTTTAATAGCTACAGGATCTGTAGTGATGTCTTTTGCTTCATTCTCAGTATTGGTAATTTATGTTTTTACTAGTGTTTTATTTGTCAGTCTTAGTAGAGCTCTATCAATTTTACTGTTTTTACTCAAACAGCTTCTTGTTCATTAGTCTTCTCTATTGTTCATCTGTTTCAATTGTATTGATTTACACTTATACATTTATTATTTTCTTCCTTCTTTCTGCTTTGAGTATCTTTTGCTATTCTTTTCCTATTTTGTGAAGTAGGAACTTAGGTTATTAATTTGAGAATTTAGCTACATCTCACATATTTTGATATGTTGTATTTTAATTTTCCCTTAATTCTGTGCATTTTTGCTTTTTATTAGAGTTTATTTAAATACATTTCCACAAGGAGATAGAGCCTTCCACCTTAGAGGTAATGGAATGCTGTACAAACAAGAAGTCATTGGGATTTCAACTAACTGGATTCCAGTTTCTCCTCTAATCATTTTGGATCAATCATTTTTTTCTTTCTTTTTTCATTTTTATTGTTGACACTATTACAGATATTCCCATTATTTCCTTTGAGACTTTCATTGGCCAATGGAGTATTTAGGCTATTTCTAAGTGTAGAGATTCTGCAGTTATCTTTCTGTTAATGATTTCTAGTTCTCTTTTCAGAGAACATATTCTAAAAATTACAAGTACTTTAAATTTGTTAGGTTTTTAAATTTTTTTTGTATTTTTTCCATTACCTTTTAGTGCCCCCCACTGCAATCAGCACTCTGTTGTCCATGTCCATGAGTCCTTTTTCCTTTTTGCTCAATCCTTCCACCCCTCCTTAGCTGTCATCCTGCTATTTATCTATGAGTCCGTCTCTGTTTGTTAGTTCAGTTTGATCATTAGATTCCACATAAGAGTGAAATCGTATGGAATTTGTCTTTCTCTGATTGGCCTATTCTATTTAGCATAATGTTCTCCAGGTCCATTGATACTGTCGCAAATGGTAAAATTTTCTTCTTTTCTATGATCGAGTGGTATCCCATTGTGTAAATGTCCCATAGTTGTTTTATCCATTTTTCTACTGATGGACACTTGGGCTGCTTCCAAATCTTGGTGATGGTAAATAATGCTACAGTGAACATAAGGGTGCTTATAAGCTTTGGAATTAGTGTTTTGGGTTCCTTCAGATAATATTCCCAAAAGTGAGACCACTGGACAGATCCACCTTTAATTTTTTGAGGCATATCTGTGCTGTTTTCCATAGTGGCTGCATAAATCTGCATTCCCACCAACAGTGCAAAAGAGTTCTCCTTTCTCCACATCTTCGACAGCACTTGTTGTTTCTTGATTTATTAATGACAGCCATTCTGACCTGTGAAATGATATCTCACTATGATTCTAATCTGTGTTTCTCTGATGTTTAGTGACATTGAGCATCTTTTCATATGTTCATTGGACAATTGTATGTCTTCTTTGGAGAAGTGTCTATTCAGGTCATTAAACCATTTTTTATTTGGGTTGTTTATTTTTTTGGTGTTGGGTTTTGTAAGTTCTTTATAAATATTGGATATTAACCCTTTATCAGATGTATTGGAAAATATGTCTGTTCTCCCATTCTGTGGACTGTCTTTTCATTTTGTTGATGTTTTTCTTTGCTGTGCAAAACACTTTTTAGTTTAATGTAATCCCATTTGTTTTTCTTTTGTTTCCTTTGCCTAATGAGATATGTCCAATAAAATATTGCTACAAGCAATGTCTGAGATTTTGCTACCTATATATTCTTGTATGATTTTTATGGTTTGGGATCTGACATTTAAGTCTTTAATCCATTTTGAATTTATTCTTATGTGTGGTGTAAGAATGTGGTCTAGTTTCATTTTTCTGCCATACTTCTCCAATTGTTCTAAACTATCTTTAACCCACTGTATGTGATTGCTTCCTCTATCAATTATTAATTTTCTTTTTGGTCCAGAATATGGTTTGTCTTGGTGAATATTCAGTGGTGCTTGGGAAAAAATATGTATTTTCTCTTGTTGAGTCAATACATATTTTGGGGTAACTATTAAGTTTAAATGATGTGAGATAACTGTATGCACAAGACCTAGTCTTATCTTTGATTAATAAACTTATCTGAGAAAAACAATTTATAAAAATAAATATTAAATGGTAAGAGTCAGAGATTTTTAATTGATTGAGTTGAGAATGTGTTTAGAGAAAACACGATTTTTTTTTGTCAGATTTTAAAGGGTGGATAAAGCTCAAATACTGGAAATTTGAAGTAAATATATCTTAGGTTTGCTCATGTTGGGCATGGAGTCTGGAGAGGGGAAAGGGAAGAAGTTTGACTACGTACTCCTTTAGGATGTAAGTAGGCATCTACTAATTATGTGTTAGACAGAACCACACCAAAACATTGGGTATTGATACAAAAGGAATATTTTAGATTTCATGCCACTAGTGCTTCCAGGAGAAGCAATCTTCTAAAGCTATTAAAAGTCAATGATTTACAGGGTGTTAATATAAAATTAGACTTTGGGGTGTTTAGAAATCTAGGTCTATGAATGTCTCACAATAGTAAATTGATTTCCATTTGAAACAAAAGACAGAGGCCTTTTACAAACTATACAAACTAATATATGCCAGAATAAGTAAAAGCTAAAAATGTAAGCCTTTGTATTAAAGAACCAAACCATTTTCCTCTCATAAATACAAGCAAGTACAGTTCCCTCAGAAGTTAAACAAGTACTGAGAAATTATAGAACTTATTAACTATATGATTTCTCCTGCTACTGCAAACAAGTAGAATATGAGAAATCATTAGAATTATTTATAGAGGGAGAGAAACTGAAAAGGATATTTTATGTCAAATAATAAAATAAAATTTGTTATTTGAATGTACTTTTCATATCTAGTATTTATATTTTTAGTTAAAAAATAGAGGGCTAAAGACATAAATAATGACTAGCATCACATAATTAGAGGTAAAATTTTTATTTTAATTCATGTTCTTGATCTCCATAGTTCATGCTTTCTCTTGTGTAAACATAAACTGCATATCTCTGCTTGTAATGAATATCTTCATGAAAAGGGCAAGAAAGCATATGAAAGTTCTCAAAGCAAATGTTAACTCTATGTTTACTAATAGTGCTCATATCACAGTACCTTGGTTTCTTCTTCCTAGCTCACAGATTACCTTTTCTCAGTCTCATTAGCTGATGCTTCCTCTTTTCCAGATGGATGGATAAAGTGGAAGGAACCCAAGGTTCTGTCCTCAATCTTCTCTGCTTGTTTATCTTCACTCACTCTTTCAATGATATCACTTAGTCTCGTGGATTTGAGTACTAAACTCAATACTGATAGTAATCAAACTTGTTTCCCAAGCTCAGACTTTGTACATCCAACTTTGTCCCCAACATCTGCACTTGGGGACAAGTTCAAATGAATTACTATTTCTGTGTCCCAAATTTAGTCCACCTACAGCTCTCTGCATCTTATTTGATAGCAATTTCATTTCTCCTTTAAGCCAGGCAAAAAATACTGGACAAATCACTGATTTGTATTTATCTCATAGTGTATATTCATTCTGTAAGGAAATTCCATTGCCCTTACCTTCAAAATATATCTGGCAGCTGACCACTTCTTTCCACTTGCACTGCTATCAACCTGATTCTATTGAACAGTATCTCCTGTTTAGGTTATTATGATAGCATGAGCTGTTTTCCCTGCATCTTTATTAAAATACTGCCAATTTTCCACATAGCAGCCAGGATGATCATTATAAAATGTTGTCAGGACTTATCACTTGTCTGCTCCCTTTAATGGTCCCCTATTTCAATTTTACTCAAAATAAAACTAGTTTTCTTTAATTGCCTAGATGACCATGCAAAAATTCTAAAACTTCTTCCACGTTATCATTTCAACTTTATCTCTCAGCAATCTTCCTCCTTACTCACTCTGTGTAGCCTCAGCATCTTCTTGTATTCTTTAAACATGTCAAGTGTGCTTCTGACTTAGGCCCTTTGCTATAGCTATTTCCCCTTGTGAAATATTCTTCTCTAAGATATACAAATTTATCACATTCACTCTCCTTCATGCCTTCACTCTCAATGAGATATTCTCTGTTATCCTAGTGGACTGCAAACTGTCTCCTGCTCTCAACACTCCAGACCCTTATGTAGAGGATGTAACCCTCTTATATAGGAATATTCCTGTTTTTAAATATTTTGAAAATACTGTTTTGATCTGTGGTTATTAAAGTCTAAATAGAAAATATGGAGGGCCGACTGTATATTTACTGAAAAAAGATTGCAAATAGGCAGTTTAAATTAATTTTGTTCAAAGGTCAAATGTAGTTTCTTATATCTTTTCACACTATTCACGAAATAACAAATATCTCACCAAAATTAAAAAACAGAAACTGAAACACTTTAAACTTCTAGTTTTGATTTTTCATTTCAGTTCAAATCTGTTGGTTTCATTTAACCAGAGAAGATGACGGAACATATTACACAATATTATTGCAAAGAAGAAAATTCCTGAAAAACCTATGTGATTCAGCCCAACAGTGTTTTTGGTACAAAAATCTTATTGCTAATATTATCTCCCTATGTTGATTTTCATTCCCATGGTGAAATACTTTTTTCCTACACCAACACCTTCCAGTAGTTGTTTATAATGATATTTATTCATCATCTACAAGGCTTTACATTTATCATTTCATGTAATTCTTACATCACTGGGAGGCATGTTATATTATTACTATTTTATTGGTGAGAAACTGATGGTCAGAGTACTTAAGTAAATGTCTCTTCCTATATACATATTTACATGTTATTTGTTGTATTTATCTGTAGGATCACAACTAACGTATATACTCTCCCTGCTCTAGAGTCTGGAAGTTGTCTCTGGGAAGAAAGTTTCATGACACGGTGCTCACTTCCATTCGATTCTTTTCTCTCAGAGACCACGGTTCTGTGCTGCCTATTGTCCAGTGTTTAAACACCATTTTTATATGTTACCTAGTTTTCTAACTTTCTTAGGGTGGGAATATTAAATCCAGATTCTGATACTTCATTATAGGCAGATTTGAAGTCCAATATAAGTATTTAAACAGAAAACAACTCAATTTTTATGCTTCTCACAATCTGTTTCCCCTTCTTTAAATATTTTTAAACTCTTCTTAATTTGTTCATTAATGGAAATGGAAATGCTCTTTATTTAACTTGGGAAAGACATAAACATTTCTTTAGAGTCAAATAATTATGAGTTCAAATGTTGGTTTCCATAATTTTCCCATGCAGCTTATGTACATTATCTGAATTTTTATTTCCTCCTCTGATAACAATGAATAATAACTGCTTCATAGATATATTGAATGAAGCATGTGAGATACTATGTGTACCCAGTAATTGCTAATATACTAAGCACATTTTTTCTGGGTTGTTCTGTACTCTTCTCCATTCAAGTAGATGTGAAAAGTGAAAATGAAGCCATTCTGTATACCAGGTCTATGTTCTTCAAGCCATACTCAGCCTAGGGGTAGACAACTGGTGGGGTTGTAAGAGTAAAAGCTCAAGAAATGTATGTAGCAACTATAATCCCTACCATAAGTACCAGAGACAGGCAGAAAACAGAAGGGTAGACAGACAGAAGGATAATTCCTAAGATGGCAAATATTTCTAAAATATTTTTTTGATTCACTTGTTCCTGAGGACCAGACACCAGCTGAATTATATTCCATGAATTTCATGAGACACTACACTTACAATTAACTTCTATTTTGGTTTAAGTTAGATTAAATTTGGTTTTTGACCTTCACAAGGTCAACCCAACTCAGATAATGATGTGCTCTTTCACTCTCTAATATTGTGCAAGTTATAAAGGGAGATACATTTCTTTTTACAAAATATATTGATTTTTTAATGTCTTTCAATGTAGAAGTCAGCATAATTATAGAATAATCAGCAAAATTACTCTTTAGATGAATATATTTTATAACCCTTTCAGTATCTTCACTTGTACTGTTTCCTGTAATACTAAATTCTTAATTAAAAATGACTTTAATTGTAGTCCACTTTTTCAATAAAGTAATGAAATATGAATCCTTTTGTTGGCAAAGCTTATATGAATTCAGGACTTAACAATCATTGTAAAATATGTAAATATTAAACAGGTTTTCAGTGTAAAAAAACCCATAACAATGAGTCACAGAAACAGATGTACTGCAGTAACACCTAAATAAACATTTTACAAGGTACCACTCAATATTAGTTTTGTCTTGAGTATTTTACTGTAATAATAGAAAAGCTAAGGGAACTGTTTTGACATATATGAAGTATCTCAGGAAAGACCCAACTGGATCACAAAGGCTCAAAAATCTAGGAAAAACATAAAGAGAATATCTGATCAAGAATACAGCTTTTATGTATTAAGATATCACCAGGCTTTGTTTTGCAAATGGATAATTTGATCTAAAAATAGAAGATGCTGCAGTCAAGGTCACACTATTTTTTCAAAAATAAAATCACAAAAATAGTCTATTAATCATATTTTCATTGATTTATTCATTCAATCATTTATATAATGAATAGCCATGTAGTGAGTACTTACTGTGTGCCAGTCACTATGGTATTTGTGATGGATAAGTGGTAAACAAATCGGACAGATTGGACCTCATAATTTTTATTTTTAAAAATTCTTCTACAGGACTTCCGGCCAAGATGGAGGTGTAGGTAAACACACTGTGTCTCCTCGCACAACCAAAATAAGGACAACAACAATTTAGAAACAAAAAACAACCAGACAGAAAATTGAACTGTATGGAAGTTGGACAACCAAGGAGTTAAAATAGACATATTCATCCAGACTGGTAGGAAGGCTGGAGTCAGGTGGCCAGGCAGAGAGGGGTCACGGCAAAGCAGTGACTGGCAGACTCCAAGCATGCAAGGTGGCAGTGGGCAGACCCAGTGAGGTGGCAGATTATGGAGGGGTGTGGCTTGAAAGGTGGCTGGCAGACTGGGTGGTCCCACATTGGTGTGCCAATAAACCAGGCAAAACTGGGCAGTGAGACATACTGTGCAACCCAGGGTACCAGTGTGGGGAAATAAAGCCTCAAAACACTGATTGAACACATCTTTTGGGGGCTGAGTTTCCGGGAGAAACTCCCAGACTCACAGGAGAGTTCACTGGAGAGACCCATGGGGTTCCAGCATGTACACAAGCCCGCCCACCTGGGAATCAGCACCAGAAGGGCCCAATTTACTCTTGGGAAGCAGGGGAAGTGACTGAAATCTGGCTGAGAGTGGAGCAAGAGCCATTGTTTCCTCTCAGACCCCTGCCCCACATACAGCACTACAACCCAGGTACTGGGTTGCCCTACCCTGGTGAATACCTAAGGCTCTACCTCTTACTGCATAACAGGTGCATCAAGTCAAAAAACAAAAATGGCCCAAACAAAGAACAGATCAAAACTCCAGAAAAAATACAACTAAATGATGAAAAGATAGACAACCTATCAGATTCACAGTTCAAAACACTAGTAATCAGAATGCTTACAGAATTAGTTGAATTTGGTCGCAAATTAGATGAAAAAATGAAGGCTATGCTAAGTGAAATAAAGGAAAATGCACAGGGAACCAATAGCAATGGGAAGGAAACTGAGATTCAAATCAATGGAGTGGATCAGAAGGAAGAAAGAAATATTCAATCAGAAAAGAATGAAGAAACAAGAATTCAAAAAAATGAGGAGAGGTTTAGGAACCTCCAGGACATCTTTAAAAGTTCCAACATCTGAATCATAGAGGTGTAAGAAGGAGAAGAGGGAGAACAACAAATTGAAAACTTATTTGAACAAATAATGAAGGAGAACTTCCCCAATCTGGCAAAGGAAATAGACTTCCAGGAAGTCCAGGAAGCTGAGAGAGTCCCAAAGAAGTTGGACCCAAGGAGGAACACACCAAGGCACATCATGAATACATTACCCAAGATTAAAAATAAGGAGAGAATCTTAGAAGCAGCAAGAGAAAAGAAGACAGTTACCTACAAAGGAGTGCCCATCAGACTGTCAGCTGATTTCTCAAAAGAGACCTTACTGGCAAGAAGGGGCTAGAAGAAAGTATTCCAAGTCATAAAAGGCAAGAACTTACATCCAAGATTGCTCTATCCAGCAAAGCTTTCATTTAGAATGGAAGGGCAGATAAAGTGCTTCTCAGATAAGGTCAAGTTAAAGGAGTTCACCAAGCCCTTATTATATGAATATTAAAGGGACTTATCTAAGGAAAGGAAGATAAAACACATGTACAGTAAAATGACAGCAAACTCACAATTAGTAGCAACCACACCTAAAACAAAAATAAAACCAAACTAAGCAAACAACTGGAACAGGAACAGAACCACAGAAATGGAGATCACATGGAGGGTTAGCACCAGGGGAGTGGGAGGAGGAGAGAGTGGGAAAGATACAGAGAATAAGTAGCATAGATGGTAGATAGAAAACAGGGGGAGGGTAAGAATAGTGTGGGAAATGTAGAAACTAAAGAACTTATGACCCATGGACATGAATGTGGGTGGGAGGGGTGTGCAGGGTGGAGGGAAGTGAAGGGGGGGAAATGGGACAACTGTAATAGCATAATCAATAAAATATATTAAAAACATTCACTTTAAATAAAAAATCTTTTATCTTCTATATATATTACTTTTATTTTAAATTTTTATTTATTTTAAGTTTATTTTATTTTTTCTATTACCATTTATCCACCCATACCTTCTTCCAGCTCCACCAACCCCCTCTCCCTGCACTTAGCAATCACCCTCACTGTTGTCCATGTCCATGAGTTCTTTTTCTTTTTTGCTCTACTCATCTATCTCTCTCCAGCCCTCCCCAGAGACTATGAGTCTGTCTCTGTTTTGCTTGTTAGTTCAGTTCATTACATTCCTAATATTAGTGAAATCATATGGTACTTATCTTTCTCTGACTGGCTTATTTCACTTAATATAATGTTCTCCAGGTCCATCCATACTGTTACAAAAAGTAAGATTTCATTCCTTTTTACATCAGAGTAGTATTCCATTGTGTAAATGCCCCATAGCCGTTTAATCCATTCCTCAACTGATGGACACTCAGGCTGCTTCCATATCTTGGATATTGCAAATAATGACACAATGAACATAGGGGCGCGTATATTCTTTCAAATCAGTGTTTTGGTTTCTTCAGATAATATTCCAAAATGGGATCGTTGGGTCAAAAGGCAGTTCCATTTTTAATTTTTTGAGGTAACTCCATACTGCTTTCCACAGCACAGTGGCTGGACCAATCTGCATTCCCACCAGTAGTGCAAAAGAGTCCCCTTTTCCCCATATCTTCATTAGCACTTGTTGTTTGTTGTTTTATTGATGATAGCCATGCTGACAGGTGTGAGGTGATATCTCATTGTAGCTTTAATTTGCATCTCTGATGATTAGTGATGTTGAGCATCTTTTCAAATGTCTATTGGCCATCTATACATCTTCTTTGGAGAAGTGTCTCTTCAGGTCTTTTGCCCATTTTCTAATTGGATTGTTTGGTTTTCGCTGTTGAGTTTTGTAAATTCTTTACGGATTATGGATATTGACCCCTCATCATATGTATCATTGGTAAATACGTTCTCTCATTCAGTGGTTTGTCTTTTCCTTTTGTTAATGGTTTCCTTTGTTGTGCAAAAACCTTTTCATTTGATGTAGTCCCATTTGTTCATTTTTTCTTTTGTTTTCCTTGCCTGAGGAGATATATCAGAAAAAATATTACTGTGAAAAAATATTCAAGATTTTACTGTCTATGTTCTCTTTTAGATTTTTATGTTTTCGAGTTTAACATTTAAGTCTTTAATCCATTTTGTTTATTCTGGTGCGTGGAATAAGAAGGTGGTCTAGTTCTGTTGCCTTTTTTTTTGCATGTATTTGTCCAATTTTCCCAACACCATTCATCAAACAAGTCATATTTATTTATTTATTTATTTATTTACTTACTTACTTATTTACTTACTTACTTATTTCCTTTTAGGACCTTTTTAAAATTATTGTTCAATTACAGTTGTCCCTATTTTTCTCCCATTACTCTCCCCAACCTACCCGCCCCCACCTTCCACATTCATCTTTAGTCTATTGTATGTATTTTCATCTTCTGTAAAATATTGACTATAAAGGCATGGTTTTATTTCTGGGCTCTCTATTCTGTTTCATTGGTCTATATGTATGCTCTTACCCCAGTACCATGCTGTTTTGATTATTTTGGCCTTGTAGTATAGTTTAATATTAGGTAGTATGATTCCTTCCAACTTTGTTCTTCTTTTTCAAGATTACTGTTGCTGTTCATACATATAATATTTTTAAAGAGAGGTTCTGTTCTATTTATTTATTTACTTACTTATGTTTAATGGACTCATGAATTCTTGTTTTAATCAATAGGCTATAAGTCATTATTCCTTAATTAAATGCTTAAATTGTCATACATGTGCTCAGTGAGAGCCTATTAAAGGTGGATTTTGTATTCTTTCATCTGTAATCAGGATTATTTAAGAACTTCTTTTCCTTCTGGCATGGCAAATTATTCCAGGACTATTCTGAATATTTTGAGATATACCTGTTGAACTAGATGTTTCTCCAAAAAGCCCTGGTTCTTTTTAGAGGAAAATAGTTTTAAGGAATCAAGATCTGCACGACATTAGATGGACTCATTGCTAGGTGTCTCCTAGTACGATATACTGAGATGTACCCATCACATCTATGGTATTTCTGCTGAAATGCAGAACATGAATCTAACTGTGAGTAAATATTGAACAAGCCAAAATTGAGAACCATTCTACAAAATAAATGACTACATTCTTCAAAAAAATTGTTAAGCCAATGGGGGACAAAAGACTAAGACACTCTTTTTATATAAAGAAAAACTAAAGAAACATAATAACTAAGTATAACATGTGATTATGATTTGGATCCTGCTACAGAAAAAATAAACATGTAACTAGCTATTTAAGTATAATTGGGATCTGTGCTAATATGGAAGGGTGTGAGATTCAATGTTCTAAAAATATTAATACATAAAAAAAGTAAATTAAGTTTTACTCTATAGAATTTCGTAGCAGTTTGGTTCGATATACTAGTATCAGTGTATATATATACAAGGAAATGAATACAAGTTCAATTCCCAGCCTTATCAACCTACCAAAGCTCAGCCTCTTCATCTTTGAATAAGTTACTTAATTACACTGACTCTCACCTATTGTGAGATAATTATATAAAAGTGTGTTAAAAACTTGATAGCATTTTAAAAATATTGTGTCAATCATTGTTAAACCTATATCAGTTTAGGTCTTCTCTCCCTCTCTTCCTTTTATTTAATCCTGGTGTTCTAGAGCCACAGTTTACAACGTTACCTAGATTTTCCCCTGTGAAGTGACTGGAAAATTCCTTCTTCATGACTTTACTCCATGACAGAGCATCTTTATTTTCATAGGCTCCAAGCAAGTTAATGTCTAGGAGTACATCTTCATTATCTTCTCCTCCTCCTGAACAAAGCATGATATTTGGAACAAAATATGGACTTGGTAATATTCACTGAGTAAACAAATGATCAAGGACAGCTAGGAAACTCTATTGGATTAGATCTCCTGATGCCATCCATAACTATCATAGAAGAGTCAACACATAGCTTTGGTTTCTGCTTTCTCACCTATGAAATCAAAACAATAATGTTTGCCTTAAATGGTTTTTGTGAGTCAATGAAAATAATGACCTAAAATACTTATCAAATGTAACATGCCATGTATATTAATTTTCTAAGGCCGTCCTAATAAACTATCACAACTTTGATGATTTAATGCAACAAAAATATACTCTCTTATAGTTCTGGAGTTTGGAAGTTCAAAATCAAGGTGCTGGCAGGGTTGATTCCTTCTCAAGGCCCAGTAAGAGAATCAGTCTGTAGCACTTCTGGTAGCTCCAGCAATCCTTGGTGTCCCTCGTTTTGTAGATGTGCCATTCCAGTCCTTATCTGTGTCTTCTCACGGCTTTCTCTCTGTGTCTCTTTGTGTGTGTCTCTTTTTTTTTCTTCTGTCTCTAAGGACACTCACCATTTGATATAAATTACTAAAAAAGAGAAAGATGAATGTTCCCATTTCCCGAATAGAATGTATAGTTGCATGCTTTAGTATTAGCTGACGATGACAATGTTCCCAACATTTTGATGGCACTGATATGGTGCTCAGTGCATCTGGGAGTATCTTATACAGAGTTCTATAAGTGATCATTGCTGGGACCTAACTCAGCATAATAGTAAAAGCTGATACAATCAGTGGAAGTAGGGGGTGGCAGCTTTTGGATTTTCTGCAAAAGCTGTCTACCAGAAGAACTTGAAAACAGAACCACCATATGATCCAAGCTGACTTCTTGGTATATACCTAAGGAAGTGAAATCACTACCCCTAAGAGGTGCTTGCATCCCATGTTGAAGGAAGAAAGGAAGGAAGGAAGGAAGGAAGGAAGGAAGGAAGGAAGGAAGGAAGGGGAAAAGAAAATGTAATGTCAATGCACTCATATTTTATACCATTAGGTATTTTAGCTCAAATAACATAAATAGAAAAATTATACAATTTTCATTAGACAGTTCCAAAAGGAGACATAAGTGACTTTGGATGTTTTTTCTCTGAATATATTTTTATAAAAGTAGGAAAGTATAATAGAATAAAGTTTTTCTCATCTTTTAGAGGAGTCTATGATTGGAGGAAAAATCAGTGGTATTGCTAAAAGAACTTCATGACATTAAAGAACTAAATTCTGAGTGGAAAATATTCATATGTATTTTTCTGTTATATACATAACTACTTTCTTTGGAACTTGAGTTACTTTTACTTTTGGTGTGATTGATCATTTCAGTGAGTTCTCAGAAACTTGCTTATTCCTCTCTTCATATGAGCACCTTGTAAAGCTCCTCTCATTGGGCAATAAGAAATTGTGTTAGCTACCTCCTTCTCTGGGGCCACCCTCCTATTTCAAGGTCTTGAATGGTCCTCTCAAGGCCAAGCTACTATGTCTCTTAAATTTTCCCCATGTCATGTTCATTCTGTTTTCTGGGCAAAATATCATATGATAAAGTGACATAGAGATTAAACTTCAGTGACTCCTCAAAATAAAAACAAAAATTGTCTATTAGAAAAAAAGTTGACAATTCTAACAAATATATTGAAACAAATATAATACTTGCTCAATATATTTAAGATTTTTTTGTGTTAAGGAAAATGTTACATATACCAGAATATTAATTTATGTTTTATAGAGATAAAAAGCATATCCAGAATATTCTTTTTATCTAGAACAATGGACATCTAGCAGAAATATTGTATTTGAGTCCTTAAATGTATAAAAGATATTTATTGAATGGTATCTGCAACCATGTTTTCTTAAACTTCCTTTAATATTTCCTTACTACCATTTTGCATCTGACCTCCAAATTATTAGCAGTCTAGAAAGAGCTGAAGCCAGCAGAATCAGGAAGTAGTCATCATTCAAAGCCTTAACTCGGCATTTACAAAGACTATATATCTGAAAAGAAACACATATCACCAAGAAAACATCAAATCACCAGGGTTTCCATTTCCCAGAACGTACCTGCAAGCAGGTACCCACCTTTCAGGTTTGATTACAAAATAAACTATTGACATTTAGTCATGCAGTCTTTTCTTCCAGACATTTAGTTGGGTCAATATTCACTATTTCTATTTATATTTCAGTTTTTAAATCTCCTTCAAGAAATAAATGAAAGATGTGTGGGTTGAATAAATGATGTCTTTTTGGTCTGTGTATTTGTAGCAATCCAGGTACTCATTCATCCGCAGCATGACGTTTCTATTATGTCAAGAACACTTGCTGCAATAATATTAATTACTCAGGGCCTACCACAAAATTTTGGTTTTGGGTGGAAAATGAAAATGTGTTTTACAAAAACAGGAGAAAGTGGCATTAAACATATTTGCATTTTTCTTTCTTCCACAGTTTTTCCTGACTTAAGTGTTTTTTATTTGGCATTATGTCATGCCAAGTAAAGAAAAATTTAAATTTTAAATTTTTATGCATTTTATTGCACATCTTTATATTGTGCAATGTCAACTTTAATGGCAATATAATAGTGTTTAAATTATATCCAGAATTACTGAAATTACACAATTTGTATTTAATCGTTTGTGCATACATTAGTATTTTGTTCTTGCCAGAATAGTGAAATGCTACACAAGGCTAACTCAACTGTTTGTACTTATTTCTTGCTACTTGCACGTTTTGTCAGCATACTCTTCTTCCAGCTTACGGATGAGTAAGAAAGGATTGAAAGGCAAAGGATTTATGTGTTGTCCTATCTTTCCCTTGCCTTCTATGTCATTACTTTTAGTTTAAGTGACTGGGTAATAAAGGAAAACAACATGAGTAGGAAAGGATATAATGTAGCTCTTGGTCATTCATATGTTTAAAAAACACACAATTGCCTTCTTTTTTTAATTCAAAACAAGTTGTGGTTTGGTTATAAATCATGATGTCTTGGGGCTGTTACTGCCGCTCTTACTTGGTTGTAGACATAGCAAGCTTATCTTGTACATACTTTGAGTCTTGCTGAGCTCCCATGTATTTTGGCTCTGCCAGAATTCTGTGCTCACAGGACATCACCAACATTGTAGGTTAATGGACAAGAGGACATGCATATTGTATATAGTCTATTGTTGTATGGGTACATGGCTTATAAAACACAAGTTCAACATTCATAGACCCAATTATTTATACTTTCAATATAGTGGTATTAGAGGATTAAACCAAATATCAGGCCCTTCTGAGATCGGAGTCCTGTGTGACCACATAGATTACAGCTGTTCCTGTGATTATTATTGTTAAGCCCTCCACATGCCCGGTGCTTTGCATGCACTTCTTTTCAGTCGTGACAGGATTGTATTCCTTATCTCATGGAGGACAAAAGGAATATTTAAGAGTAATTGATCAATTTGCTCTCTGTGTCCCCTACACTACAACATATTCAATCTAAAATTGAGTCAAAGATCAAGCTATAATAAAACATGATCTTGATTATTTTAACTAAACCTTTAACATTGCTATAATATATGATCAAAATTAATGGAATTAATTTTATTGCACAGTTTATAGATATCAGTCTTATAATATTATAATTAGACTCTATAGATGGTCTCTCTTTGCATGGTGCTATATAAGCTAAAACTTGTGAATATTAGTGTCATCACTCTCTATTATCATGGACTAGGGCAAAGAAAGCATTACTTTACATAATTCATAATGTTTGTAGAGTGATTTGCAGTTCATACTTTTTGTTTGTTTTTGTTAATTAAAATGTTATTTACTGCATCATGAGTTTTAGTTCCAGCAGACCTAGAATTGGCCTGAGCTGTGTTATTGATATACCCGTGTAATACTGGCCCATGGTTAAAGCATAAAATACAATTATGTATAGTGTCACTTCAAACCATGTGTTTGAGGAGTATGAGGATGGTTTGTATCAGTTTATTAGCATCATTTAATCAGTAAGAATAGATTGATGATTTTTACCTGTTCTTGTGGAACCCCCAGAGAATTTTGCCAATGGAGCAACTTATATACCAAGAATATGCTTATGTGGTCAACACAGTACAGGAAATGCCAGTCCAGACTCCATCAGGGACTCTATGGTTCCGAAGTGCCATGCACATATTGCTAGTTCTGGATCCAAGGCAAAAAGCTCCCACACAGCCTTATACACAGTCAGAGCCCTTGTCTGTTCTCTCAGGATCTCTTACAGGGAGGTCTTCGGCTATGATGCGTGTCCTTACTTTATCATTCTTTCTGCATTATGTTCTTTTTCTTAAGTAAACTGTAGAATTGTGTGCATTATCATTTTTGTTCCTGTCATCTTCATTGGCAAGCAGTCCTGTTTAATTACTATAACTAGTGCATTTACCTATATTTTAGTAATTTATGTACAAGTTATTAATTTTATTATGCCTAACAACTTGTATAAACAAAACTATAATCAGGATATAGATTAGTTCATTGTTGTGAAATGTTCATTACTCTCTGTGCCTGGTCCCCACTGCTCCCCTCCAGGCAACCAGCCAAAAAATTCAAATTTACTTTTCTGCTCTAAGAAAGTACAATAGAACATGACTCCCAAATTTTGCACCTAAGTGTTCTGAGACATTACAGCCATTCAAAGGGTGGTACTAAATTATTTTACATATTTGAAAAAAGCACAGGTGTCACGTAAATTATAAACGTTAAATTGTTTGGATCTAACTACTTAATAAACAGCACTGCTGCATGTTTCTTTGGTCTGGAGCATTATGAAGAAATCACTGATATGTCAGTTAGTTCTTTGACCTAAGAGAGTTTGGGAACCTCTGACATTTGTCTCACTGAAAAAGACAGCTGTTACTGATGCCTGAATGGTGAGGGAAGCTTATTAGTTATCATTTTATTGGCAGAAAATAATGGTACGGCAATAAGGAGCAGTGGCTATAACACACACAAGTTTCTTTTTTCTCTCTGTCAAGAAATTCAGAATAAAAGGTTCGTGACTGAGACAGCTGCTCACAACACCGGTAGGGTCTAGTCTGTCCTGATCTGTGGTCGGTAGCATGGCCTCTACCGTTGTGATCACAATACAGTTGCCATACTCCCAGCATCTCATGAGCTGAAAGGTAAAATGGCAAAGATATCCTAGCAGCTTAGTCTGAATTAAGAAAAACATCTTTCTTAGAAACTAGCACATAAACTTCCTCTTGCATCTCATTGTCCAGAAGTGGCTTACATGGTCACACCTAACTTTAAAGGAACACTTAGAAGAAGTCCGTTGAAAAGGGGATCTGCCAATGACTTTGAGTGCAAATAAATAGGAAGCATCAATATCTTAAAATGTAATCCCACTAAATGATAACTTGTTTGTCTCTAAATATGCTATTTGCAAGTTAGCTGCTTTGGTGCAGCCTAGAAAAGACTTACGAAACATACTGCTTTTGTTGGGGAAAGAAATAGTTTCAGTGCTCACTCAAATAAACCTGCATCATTCAGCGAAGGCCCTGTATCATGTGGATCTATCTCATACCATCATGTAAAATCCTACCGCTTTCATGTAGAGGTGGTTGTGGGAAACATTGCCTATTTGTTGGGGTTTTAATCTGGTGAGCATTTACCAGAGTACTGTGTGAGCGGTGCCATCTCCTCCACTGCGCTGAGCAATCAGACTTCCTGATGCAGAAGATACCAATGAACGCTTGTCTGTGGTGGGCAGTCAATCAGCAACAGGAGTTGGTTTTGCCAGTTTTAAGTAACATAAATTTAGAAACTATCATCGATGATAAGAATTTTGAGGCTAAATTTAATAATGAATAACTAAAACTTTACAAACATGCCAAATTTTATAAATATACTTAGATATTTAATCACTTCTTTTGTCATTTGATGCCACCAAGAAGTGAATTTAAGGTAGTGTTTAGATTTTATGTTTTAAGCTTGATGTCTGACATTTTGAGACATTTAGTATTTGTTAAATAAATCAGAATAAGCACATGCACTAGCAGCCCACGGCATCACGGACTTGGTATCATTTAAGCTGGAGTAGCTGAAACCGAACACATTTCAAGCGATTCTAAAAAGCAGTTAGGTACCTAAGTCAGTAAAAACATTATTTGCTGCTAATATATTATTTAGCTATTTAAAACAGGAATCATGACTACTTGAAACAGTAAATGTAATGTTTAGTTAGACTCAAATGTATGGAGAATTAAAATGGATACAGTGAGGTTGGGAGAAATGAAAATAAAAGATTCTTAATGTTCTTGTTATAGATAGAAAGAGTTTAAAAGCATTTATTAATAATAAACTTACTGCCCTGGCTGGCGTAGCTCAGTGGACTGAGCGTGGGCTGCGAACCAAAGCATCGCAGGTTCAATTCCCAGTCAGGGCACATGCCTGGGTTGCAGGCCACGACTCCCAGCAACCGCACATTGATGTTTCTCTCTCTCTCTCTTTCTCCCTCCCTTCCCTCTCTAAAAAATAAATAAATAAATAAAATCTTTAAAAAAAAATAAACTTACATGAAACATAGGCAGTAAAATCTCAGACATCTCACATACCAATACCTTTGCCTGTCTCCTAAGGCAAGACAAAAAAGGAAAATATAAGCAAATAGGACTACATAAAACTAAGAAGCTTCTGCACAGCAAAAGAAACCATCGAAAAAATGAAAATGGAACCCATTATATAGGAGAACATATTTGCCAATGATACATTTGATAAGGGGTTAAGTTCCAAAATATATAAAGGACGTATACAATCAACACTAGGAAGACAAACAATTCAATTAAAAAATGGGCAAAGGACCTGAATAAACACTTCTCCAAAGAGGACATACAGCTAGCCAACAGACATATGAGTAAATGCGCAAAGCCACTCATCATTGGAGAGATGCAGACTAAAACTATGAGATATCACCTTACACCTACCAGAATGGCTACCACCAACAAATCAACAAACAACAAATGCTGGTGAGGGTGTGGAGAAAACGGAGCTTAGTGCACTATTGTTGAGAATGTGGACTGACGCAGTCACTGAAAAACAGGATGGAGTTTCCTCAAAAAAATTAAAGATGGAACTGCCTTTTGATCCAATGATCCCACTGCTGCAAATATATTCTAGGAATCCTGAAACACTATTTTGAGAGAATATATGAACCCCTATGTTTACTGCAGTGTGTTATTTATAATAGCCAAGATTTAGAAATAACCCAAGTGTCCATCAGTAGATGAATGGATAAAAAAACTATGTTATATTTATACAGTGGAATACTACACAGCCATAAAAAGCAAGTCTTACCATTTGCTACAGCATGGATAGACCTGAAGAGCATTATGCTAAGTGAAACAGGCCAATCAAAAAAAAAATAAAAGACAAATACCATATAATCTCACATACATGTGAAACCTAATGAATAAACTGGTGAACAAAATACAAACAAAGGCACAGACACATGGCACAGACTAACAGCTGTCAGAGGGGAGGAAAGGGGAGTGAATGAAAGAAGGTGAAGGGATTAGCAAGGAACATGTATGCATAACTCATAGACACAGGCAGGAATAACAGTGTGGTACTGGCCGAAGGGAAGGGGGTGGGAAGGGATGGGTGGAGGCAGACAAAGGTGGGGAAATGAGACATCTGAAGTAGCATCAATAAAATTTTTTTTACATGTAAACAAGTTATATGCTGTACTGTCTGAGAAAAATCTCAAGAGTACAAACAAAACTTCTAATCAAAGACAGAAAAAATGTCTATATTTTAAAATAGTTAATTATTTCACAGATAATAGAGGCAGAGAATAGAGGAAACTGAATACAGAGAAAGTGGCAAGTAGTGAAATAGAATATGTAAATAAAAATAGTAATAATTTCATTAAATGCAAATTACTAATTGCCCCATTTAACACACAAAGGCTCTTAAACCTGGATAGAAAACTAAGTCTGAATCTATGCTGTTTTGAATAAGAAAGTAATAATTAAATAGTATAGCATATATAAAAACTCCAATTATAATGTTTAGAATATATAGATAGTGCCTGTTATTGAATAATAAAGTGAAAGACTAGAAAGTGACTACCTAGTTTCCCATGGGGTTGAAACCTTCCCAGAACTTTTGGCTGCCAGGTAATGTCAGGTTATCTTCAGAGCCGTGGGTCAGAGTGGAACAAGTTAGAACATGTTTTCTGTGACTTGGAGACATACTTCTATGTGGTACTTTACCTTGTTTGTTTGTTTGTTTGTTTACTTATCTTTTTATTTTAGAAAGAGAGAGGGGAAGGAAGGGTGGGGGGAGAGAGAGAGAAACATCAGTTTGTTGTTCTACTTATTTATGTAGTCACTAGTTGATTCTTATATATACCCTGACTGGGGATTGAACTGACAACCTTGGCCTGTTGGGACCATGCTCTAACCAATTGTGTCATGCAGCCAGACTTTCTTCTACTCATGGGCTTTCAAGAGATGTTCTTCCTTCCTTTGGTACTATAGATCTAATCATGTTATATATGCTTTCCACGAGATTGTTCACAAGGTTGATAATTGTTTTGAGAAAACTTCGACCTCTTCATTAACAATAAGCCTACTTTAAGTCAACTATTTGCAGCTATTAGGCTGCATAAATAGAAGCAAAGTATCCAGAGCATTAGATAAAAGTCCTCTCTGTTAGAATACAGAGAATGCATCCTCAGTTCTGAGCATTACTGTCTACATTGTTCGCGTAGTTGTCTTGAGTAAAACGAATTTGATTTTTAAAATATTGTTAAATACCTTGCATTATCATCACTGTGTTGATACGAGGACATGATCTAATCTCAACATTATATAGGATTTTCTAATGATGAAGCTGCCAGACAATACCATAGGCTGTGTGAGTATCTCATGGTTTTTCCATCAGTGGACTCGGCTCTAGTCAAAGCTGGTCTACTCCTTAGGAGGAGATGAAAGGAAATATCAATGAATTTTAAGGCTACTGAGTTTTAGTCTTGTGATTGTCAATGCAACCCCTCTCCCTGTCCTTACAGACAGTTTGACTATATAGTTTTTAGTATTTTAAACAGAAAAATAATTTCCTGTCAATGAGATTTTAATGAAATTAGCATTGTATCAGTGATTACTACTTGTCAGGTACCACTGTAGAGAGTTTTATATTTATTTATTTAATACTCACAACATCCCTGAATGATATTGTTTTCACAATTTTACAATAACTCAGTGACTGCAAAGATGATTACAATTTATTATTGAATGAAAAAATACAAAATACTATGCATAGCATATCACCAGTTATGGAAAACAATGATTCTCCACACCTGCACACTTGTGTGTACAAGATACACACGCACACATCACGCTCACATAAAAATGGCCGGAATAACCCACACTGAAATGATCGCTGTGGCCATAGCTGGGCTACTGATTCTGAAAGCTTCTTAATTTCTTTTTTGCCTTTTGTGATTTTCTAAATTACCCTCAATGTTAAGTGTTACTTTCATATTCAGAGAATTAATACTTACGTAGCTATTTAGAAAAATATATAACGCCGACGACAGAGAATAAGCTGCAGAATTTGGCGGTGTTTCCTGAATCAGAAGCAGTGGAGGAAAGGGAGTTCACTCCCTCCTAAGTCTAGAATTTGGAGTTGTTGTTTGACCCACTTATTCCTCCAGGCAGGTTTACCTGCCATTGATCAGAAGACGGGGGCGAGAAGAATGGCCCCTTCTCTTAATGATGACAAATGGCAGCTTTGGTCCTTACCTGGGAGGCTGTGGTCACCTGGGCCTGCCTTTTGTGCGTGTCCACGGGTGGCGAGCTGGAATCCAGCGTGGTAGCTGGAGCCTGGCTGGGCTCCAGTTTGGCGTGTGTCTCACATTGTTTGGGGAACACTTTGTGCCCGCTGAGGCACGCTCCTCTCCTGGGGCCTGGAGCTAAGAAAACAAAAGCTCCGTGTGCCAAGGCTACCGGCCTTATCTGTAAATCACTTTTTCTTTTTTCTTGTCTCCTCAAGGGTGCTTTGACCTTAGCTGAGAGCTTGAGCAGGCACAATTCATCAATTTTTTACTGACGAGTTTGGAGACCAAGTGAAGTTAGCTTCCCTGATGGCTGAAACCGTGTCAGGTCTTAACTTTAAGTACCCCTTTGATCTTCCGGCGACTAATACTACTCAGAACATGCACGTGTGCGTGTGCCCAGGCATGTGCACACATGTTTGCAACAATATATGCATGGTCACTAAGCAAAAGTGTGAACATATGTGGAAATTAATTTTACATCTTGCGTTTTAGAAATCATAGATCATTTCACCCTTTCTATGTCATTGCGTACTAGGGTACAGATGTTAACACGTCGAGAAAAGAGGAAAATATGAGTTTTGTTTCTAATTTTAATTTTTAGTGAAGAGGGCCATTAGTGATTGTCTAGCTCTCCTTGCTCTTTGTAGAGGTGAAAGTGAAGACTACAAAGTCTTGAGAACATCCCTCAAGGTCAGAAAGCTAGTTCACCGTAGAAACAGATCAAAACTTTAATTCCTTACTTTTTATACCCAGTCTCCCAAGGAAGACTGTTGTTATTCACACGCCAGTTAGAAAGCAAAATTTATGTATCTATCATTATTATAATAATAATTTTCTTAGGAAAAATCAATGGAAACATTAACCGGGATTTTCTGTGTGGCATCAGCTTTTTAGTGATATTATTATTTTTGATATTATCTACATTTTCTAAAATTTCCACTTAAATATTTATTACTTTGATTTTATAGATTTTAACCTGGATATTAGCCCCTGTGTTCTGAAAGTTCTGGGCACTTCACACATCGCTTTTGTCACTTATTCTCTAGTCCATCTTGGTGATAATGTCCTATAAATGTATGTTGAATGCAATAGAATCGGAAAGTAACAGTGACGAAAGGTTATTCTAAAAAGGCAATCTTCTTCCTCCTACAACACTTTGTAAGACGCCTGACTGACTTCAAGCTCAGTGTTTCCCTAGGAATAGTGAGTGCTTCCAGATCATCTCAGACTTGAATGTTGTCTGAAGAAGCCACCTAACACTCTGCAGAGGAGAGTTTCCACGGTGAGCAAGCCTAGCCTGCTCCCAGGCCACGGGCCAGGAGCAGATGTCTCACAGGACATCTGACTGTCGAGTCAGATAGCTGAGTTGGATGCTTTTAATTCTGCTAATAAACAGAGACTTAAAACGACCAATTATATTGGCACTCATTAAATATTAAACATTAAAGATTCCAAAATGAATAGTTGAAGCCGAGGAATTCTGTGGTATGTGTCAGGCCTCCATTTACTTACTAAGATGTCCCCACCCCCCTTGGCTGGCTGTCAGACCCAGGACCCATGTCTGCAGTTTAAACACCAGAAGACTTCAACTGGACTTTGAAGGGCCCAGAGCGTGCTGCCCGAGTTAATAACTAACTAACTATGCAGACAGAACATCATTCACAAATATCTTTAGAAGTAACCGTCTCAGTTTTGTGTTGGACAGGAGGGGCCAGGACTCCCTGCGGTTATTCCTGCTCACCTTTCATGCTTTGCAGCGGGGACTTATTTGTCCAGTAACAAATGTGCCTAACTTGTTTCCCTTCAGTAAAATCCAGATACCCCTGTTGAATCAATTTGGTATTAGATCAGACCTAAGGAGACAGCCAGGAGGAGTGTTTCTCTTTCAGGATTCGCAGGCCTGAGTTTCAGGCGCTCAAACCCGAGTGCACATCTATGCAGCCACGTTGTCTCTTGACCTGCCGTGTCTCCTAAAACCTCTGAGTCCAGGAGAGTAGAAATCATCACTAAGAAATCAAACAAGCAATCTAGATAACACATGAGATCTTTCTCCAAGCACTGCACTGCCTGTGTTTCCTCGAGTTGGAGCCAGCTCCACCTGTTTGCCCCACACACTCTTCTATGAGGTCAGAGTTAAGCCACTGAGTGAGTAGGCAGCTGGTCAACCTTAGAGTCTTCTCTGCACCTGCTCCATGAGGAGATTGGGTTCTCTCAGGACCACGAATAATATTCAACATTCAATGAAATTCCAACTCTGCCACCAAAGAGTTCAAGTGTAAAGTCCAAGTCGGCAGCCATTGTTGTGATCACTATCTGGGGTCAGAGGCTATAACACCTGCTCCTGGTTCAGGATGAAAGGTGGGGGTTCCACAGACTCTGGGGAATGATCTGGAGAATGTAGGAAGATAAGCAACCAGCTCTCCAGTCCTTCTGTGAGCAGTGTGGCTAGGTTTGACTCCTGGCACCATGAGTCATGGCAACATGACTCTGGCTTTTCTGCCTAACAACTCAAAGTGTTCTTAGGCATTGCCTAACTGGGTGCTGCCTGCCCTTGTTTGCTCATCATTTGGGCTACCTCCTCCTTGACCTGCATGACATGGAACATCCATGTTGGTGGCCAGCATTTGCCTGTCTCTGGACCGTTTTCCATCTTTATTACATGCAGCTAGGCTTATCTTCCTTGGAGAAATTCTGATCCACATTTGTGATTTATGTTTACAAGTCAGGAAGTAATAGCTATTTGGCCATCAGACGCTATCTTATTATGATGTTGACATTCAATAATCAGAATCATTTTTGGAGATCAAGAGGACTTACAACACCGAGTACTGTCAGAACCAAACAAACCATACACTTGTTAGGGTTCAGTTTATCTGGGTCTCTGTGCAATAACATCGTGATATCAAGAGGAAATCTTTGTTGTTTCTATTCTAATGGTCAATTCTCTCATCTGTAAGAGGAAACAATTGGACTCGCTGTCCTCAGAGTCCTATGCACAACTCTCCCAGACTCTTCTTTTCAAAAAGGCAAAATGTGCATTACCAGGTTATCTCAAATGGGAAGATGGGCATTGAAGCAAAGTGTGCAAATGTGACTTAGGGCGTTGGATGAGGAATTGCCCAACCTGTCCTGTGGGCCCTGTTCATATGGACATCAGGTGAGAGCAGAGGATAAGCGATGACTGTGTGTGTGGATCCACAAACACATGAAGTTTTGGACCACTTTCTGGGTCCGATAGGCTCCTCCTCTGAGTCCCCCAGCCCTTGCTGACTGTGACAGCCGGCGGAATGGGGATATCGTCCTTGGAGGGGTGAATTGTCCATTTCTCCCAGGACCTGAAGGAGACTTAGGATAATCTTTATACTCTATTTTTATTAACTCTACGAGACATCGAATTTGTAGTCTTGCTTGAAATAGAATCAGAGCTCAGATTTGTCATGAAAGATGTAATCCAGTTCCACTAGCAAACCATGACTACTGCTGTCACTAAGTTTTGCTTTTCACTGGTATTTTCACATCCATTATCTCATTAGATTTTCAGAGTAGATTTTCATCTCTTCAAGGCAGGTGGGGAGGTTATCATTTAACCGACGAGGAACCAGTCTCAGAAAATGTGAAGGCACTCGCTCAAGCTTACACAGCTAAACTCCGGATTTTGTGATTCCAGATGAGTCAGTCTGAATATGGAGATATTTTTTGTTATTCCTAATGTCAGAGTGCTATCATTACCCAGTATATATTAACCATATATTATAAGTTCATATATTGCCATCCATTTTATAATTTCTAATGGCACACACAAAAGCAATTATCCCATTTTCAACTCTGAAATCCAAGCTCCTCAGGTATATCTCCATTAAGGTGGATAGTTTCTTACAGTGGCTTTTGCCAGAGTTTCCTAGTACCATTACGTGAGGAACATGGGTACATGGCAAGGGTCAAACAAATCTTTCCCAGAAAATGGGCCTCAATCTTCGTGCGAGGCTGCTGTTGGTTCCCAATTATCGCCAGTAGGTGGCGCTGTGCATTAGCAAACACGCTGCTTGGGAAAGCACCTCTAGGAAAAAGGTGAATGAGACGTCTGAGGGAAAAGGGTGGAAAAGCTGGTGCAGGAAAAAGGCACACCGATGTGATTTACATAAAGGGGTACAAAATCGTGAGTTAACCCTTTAATAAGGCATTTGAAACGGTTCCTGCTTAGCTTTTATTTATTAGAATTCTGCTGGTGAATTAAATCAAATAAATATTCTCTTCACCCCAATGGACAGAAAGATGCTCACTAACAGAGATGGATATTTGCACACTGTTGACATCAGCCTTGCTCTACAAAAGTTTAATCATTCAGCTATTTCCCAACAGGAGAGCTTCTTCCTTCTCTCTGCCTCATTCTTCCCCATTCCTGGATTCTGTTCTTCAAGCTTAGAAAGTTCTCTTCTAAAACCTGTATTCCTATCTTTTATTCAAGGACCAGCTCTACCTCATCTTTTTCTTGAAATACCTTTGACAGGAGTGAGAGCTCAAAGGATTCTGTCTTATCTCAACATTCCTAATACTCTTTCGAAATAAATGTTCATTTTATGTTGAATCATTGATTAGTGGATAACACCATGACCTAGTTTTCTGCATAACTATTCAATCATTGTTTTTTTAAATATATTTATTGAGTACCTGTTATGCTCTTGGTCACAGAGCTTATGATCTAAGAGAGGAAATAAAGGGAATTAAACAAATGAAATGTAATCTGTTGAATACACGATAGTGACAGGATTGGGTTCTGTGAACAGAGAAGAATTCCTTATTTCCAGTTGGTATTAAATGTTAGAAGTGACTTTCCGAAAGAAATTGAGCCTAATTTTGTATCTGATAGATGAGTGAGGGATCACTGTCTATTTAGAATATTCCAGGAAAAGAAAACAACCTTTGAAAAAAGCCAAAGGTCAGAAAATATACCACTGGATGCATGAGTAACTTCAAGAAGTTTATTTTACCTGCAAAACACAGTGTGATGGGTAAGGTCAAAAGATAAGATTAGACGTATATGTCCTGGTACATCTTGAGATTTTATCCAAGAGGAAAAATACTATAATAATTTATGCATGAGAGTGACATGATCAGATTTGCACCTTTCAGTGATCATTGTGGTCGAAGTGTGGAAACTAAGTTATGTTTGGTGTGGATGTGAGGAAAAGAAGCATGGTGCACTCTGGAAGCAGAGATCCGTTGGGGAGCTGTTGCAAAACTCCAAGTGCTCTTTTAAGAAACCCCACAGAGCTCCCTAGCCCCTGCCACCCCGTGAGGATACAAGATATCTTTGACCAGGAAGAGGGCCTTGGCGGGCCATGCTGACACCCTGAGAGCAGACATCCGGCTTCCAGGATTATGAAAATAAATTTCTATTATTTACAAGCTAAGTAGTCTGTGGTTATTTCATTACAGCAGCCTAAACAGACCAAGACAGGATTCATGAGCCCATACTGGGAGCAGGAAGAGGATATGCCCCTGAACTTCCAGAATGGAACCCAGCCCTGCTGACATCTGGTTTTAATCCTTTGATACCTGTGTAGACTTCTTATCTATGGAATGGTCAGATGTTACATTTATACAATTTTAAATTGCTAAACTGTGGTAACTTTTTAGAGCAGTAAATAAAAACTGACACATATGATATATCTTTTTTCCCATTCTTTTACTATAACCCTAACTGTACCTTTATGTTTAAATTGGATTTCTTACAGACAGCTTATGGTTAATTCCTACTTTTTTCTAAATCTTACAATCGGTCTTTTCACTAGTGTGCTTAGACCATTTATACTTAATGTAATTATCAATATAGTTGGAATAAATCTACTATCTTGCTAGCTGTTTTTTATTAATTCTATCTGTTCTGTTTCCTTTTTTTCCTTTTTTATTTCCTTTGGATTAATTGTCCATTTTTTATTATTGATTTTCTTATTCTTTTTATTATTTATATTTTAAATTTGGTTTTAGTGGTTGCCTTCTGGTTTACAGTACATGCGTTGATTTACTCAGGTTACTTCCAGAACACCAGGTACTGTCTCACAGGCAGTGTGAACCAGGGCGTTCCCAGTCCTGTGCTCCCACCACGTGTCAAGATCATCCTACAGTCTGTGGACGTGTCTGCTGTGGCCATGCAAGAATGTATTGCAACAGTGGCTACTGTTTCTGATTAGGCAACGAAAAGTCATATTCTAGAGAAATTGAAAGTAAGGGGGGGGAATATATTCTTTCCATTTTGTCCATTTTCAGTAATTTTTACTTCTTTGTGAATGTTCATCTGTTTCTCTTTTTACTCCCAGAACTTTCTTTAACGTTTTATGCAGCATGCCAGTTCTCCTGGCAATCAGTTCTCTGTTTAGATTTCATGGAATAAGTCTTTATTTTTTTCATTTTAAAAATATATTTCCTCCAAGTAAAGAGTTCTGGGTTGACAAGTTCTATTTCAGCACTGTTAAGATGCCTCTTCATTGTCTTTGAGTTTGCATAGCTTCTGATGAGAATTCTGCTGTAATTTTTATCTTTGTATCTCAATATGTGATTTTATGCTTTGGCTGTCTTTAATGTTTGATTTTCCTCCTTGACTTTTAGAATTTTGAATATGGCCTGTGTAAGTGTATATGCATGTATGAAGGGCTTGTTTTTCATTTATTTTTTATTTTTGGTATCTATTCTGCTTGGTGTTCTCTGATATATGGCTTGGTATCTGTCAATAATTAAAAAATTCTTATCCATTCTCTTCTCAAATATTTTCTACTAATCTGAGACATCATACATATATGTTAGACCATTTGTTATTCCCCACAGTTTGGGGATAATCCATTGTTGTTATTTTAAGATTTTATTTATTTATTTTTAGAGAGAGGGAAAGGGAAGGAGAGAGAGGGAGAGTAACATCAATGTGTGGTTCCTCTTATACACCCACTGCTGGGGACCTGGCCTGCAATCCAGGCATGTGCTGTGACTGGGAATTGAACATCGACCCTTTTGTTCATTGGCCCGCACTCAATCCACTGAGCTACACCAGCCAGGTCTCCATTGTTTTTTTAACTCTCTGTTTTTCAGTTTGTGTAACTTCTATTGACCCATTTTCAGGTTCATTGATTCTTTACTATATCAGGTTTAACTAATAAAGCCATTGAAGAAATTTATTATCACAGCATGTTTTTTATTTCTACCATTTTCATTTTATTCTTTCTTCAGATTTTATTTATCTGAAAAAATTACAAATCTTATCATACATAATAAAAACCCTTTCTACTATACTTTTTGATAATTTAATCATAGTCATTTTAACTTTCCTATATGATAGTACCAACATCTGTGTTATATTTGAATCTGGTTTTGTGTGTCTTTCTCCCTCCCTTCCTTCCTTCCTTCCTTCCTTCCTTCCTTCCTTCCTTCCTTCCTTCCTTCCTTCCTTCCAAGGCTGGACATATTGCTACACAGACCGCAAATTCCTCTAGTGTTATCTTGCATTTAGAGAGGGATTGGTTTTCCAGAGGTTTATTTTTTTTCCTTCAATTTCTATTCTGCTCTGAGTTTTATGTCTTTCTTTCGTACAGCAGTTCATTGAGGGTTTCCCTCCACGCTCTTTCTTCTCTCCTGGAGCACGCAGCAGTTACTTGTTACCCGACCTGTGTTAACGTGCCTGGAGGGAAGTTCGGAAGTATTCTTTGTTCTGAACTCTCCTCAGTCCCATGAGGCACTTTGTCCCTTGGTCTGAGGAGTAGTATCTTCTCAGTGGTTCTTCCCCCTACCAAGTAGGAAGTCAGGGCTTAGTAAGTACTTTTGATGTCCTTTAGGGAGAGAAATTATCTTTCTCTTGTGCTCTAATCCTAGTTACAGTGGGTTTTAATTAATGTCTTAAGGATACAGTGTTCTTTCACTAGTGATTTAAGGTTTCTGTTTCATAGGAGACAGAGAGAGAAGATACAGGTGGGCTTTGTCCTGAAAAAGTCTCTGTTCCCCTCCTCTGCACCATTTTGGATACTTTTTTATGTCTCGCCCTGTTCCCCATCTTTTTTGGTGAGCACCCATTAGGTCTGTTGCGAAGAGCCTGTGAGTGGGTGTGAATTTGCTTTAAAGTGTTCTATATTCCCTTGCTAGCCCACACTCAGCCTTTTAGCAAATTCATGTTATCAATTTTAGCTGAATTCTTTTCCCTAGGTCTGGCTATGGATTTTCTAAGTAATCTTCTTGGAACTGCTTGTCCTTTCTTAGATTTAAGAGTAGTTATTTTCTCAGAAACTTCAGCTCTCTGAACGGTTCAAGAAAAGATGTAAATTTGAAACCTGTATGACAATTTTTGCCATTCTGTAAGGGTAAGATTGATGCTTATAGCTTTCTATTCTCAGCAGAAGCTGTAAATTTGTACATATATTTATTTAAGCATAGATGTAGCATTCATCAAAGTAGACTGTAGTCTGGGTCATAAAGTAAGTCTCACCAAATTTGAAAAGATTGAATTATATAAAATATGTCCTTTGAACATAATAAAACTAAATTATAATATAATACTAATATGTCCAGAAAAGCCCCAATACATGGAAATTTAGCAAAAAATTCTAAATAATCCATTATCAAAAAATAAATCATGAAAAATGAAAAAAGAAACAATCTTTTAAATTAGGTAAACTGTAATAAAAATATGACATGAAAATTATTGGATAGATATAGACTGTCAAAGGGAATTGATAGCATTAAGTTCTTATATTGGAAAACTATATTAAAACAATATCTTAAGTTTTCAGTCTAAGAATTTATAACGCAAGGGTAAATACAATTTAAATAAGTATACAATTGAAAATGTTACATAAAAGTAGAAAACAGACAATCAATGAAGAAAACATTAAAACAAAAAACTGAATTTTAAAAAATTAATAAATTTCTAGGTAGGTTGTCCAAAAAAGGTAGAAAAAACCAAACTACTAATGAAAGGAAGTAAAAATAAAACAGAACTACAGATTATATAGATATAAAAAGAAAAATAAAAAGATGTTAGAACATCTTTAAGTTAATAAATTTACCAACTTGTAAGAAAGGAAAAAATTTTTTTGAAAAATGCAATTTTTCCAAATTGGCTATATTAGTTTTTATTGTATAAAATGTTACCACAAATGTAGGGTCTTTAAACATCATTTATTTATTATCTGTCTGGTGTTTAGATCATCAGTCTATGTAAAGCCAGCCTAAGGTTTCTGCTCAGAGTCACACAAAGCTGAACCTAGGTATTAGCTAGGCCTTGTTCTCATCTGATGCCCAAAGTCCTCTCCCAAGTTCACTGCTTCTTGGCAGAATTTACTTCTGTTAGAATGGAGGCCCTTTGGTTCCCTCCAAAGAGCCATCTCTATTACATGGTTGTTTACTTTTTCAAAACCAGAAGGAAGTCTCTCTTGTCAGGTAGGACTCAATCCCTGCGTTAAGTACCCGAACGAGTAGGTCCAGCCTGGAACTCAGGAAGAGGGGATTACACAAGGCAAGTATACCAGAGGGAAGGAATCTTCCAGTCTACCTTAGAATTCTGGCTCACATACTGGCCAAGGAAAATATGACATCTGAATATTCCTAGGCTTATTAATGAATTAAATTTATAAGTTTTTTCAAAAATGCCGTTGAGAAAAGTCTGTTAGGTTGTTTCACTGGCAATTATAACAAGTATTTAGAAATAAAACCAATCTTACACAAAATTTTTTAGAATATAAAAAGAAAGAAACATCCAGACTTGTTTTATGAAGACAGAATAATCTTGATACCAAATGCCAGTAAGAAGATTACAAAAAAAGAAAGACCAGCATTCTCCATGAAAATAGACACAGAAATCTTTAACAAATTTTAGCAAATCAAATTTAGAAACATAAAGGTAATATATTTTGACGAAGTTAATTTTATTTCAGAAATGCAAGCTTAATTTATCATAAAAATATCTTATTAAGAAAATTAATCGTATTAAGGATACTTATTAAGGAAATTACAAAGAGAAAAAGAGGCTGTACCCTTTTTAACAAAATTTAACAGCCCTGTGTATTAGAAACTTTCAACAAACAAGAAATGGAAAAGAATGTACTGAATCTAGTAAAAAGCATCTACGACAAAACATAGCTAACATTCTACACGTGTCACCCTTCAAACGGAATTCTTCTCCATCACATCAGGCTCTTACCGCCTCTGTTCAACACGGTGTCCTTAGGTGATATAGTGAGTCAGAAGAAAGGAAGAAAAGACATCAGTAAAAGGCATAAATGAATAAAAGTAAATCAGTTCCTATTTATATGGCATAATTGTTGACAAAAAATTAAGAAACTTAGGAAAAACTACTAGAATTAATATAATAAGTAAATTTAACAAGGTATCAAGTTACAAGGTCAATAAAATATATTCTCTATAAAAATGAAAATATAAGAATAATCAATTATTTCTTCAACATGATCAGGATAGTTTAAAGAAGTAGCTGGTTAGTAATTATACTTAGTTATATACTTGGTTAGTAATGGGTAAGACACTAGGCATATTTTTATTAAATTTGAAATGAATACAAAAATACCAACTATTGTATTTGTGTTTTAAAATCATTATGCAATATTTGATTAATAAATAACAAATGTAAGAGGTATTAATATTGTGAGTGAAGAGTCAGAAATGTGATCAAGTACAAATGCTATTAGTGTAGCTCTAGAAAACAAAAATCAGATGGAATATAAGCAAAAAAGTAAAACTAGGAATAACATCCTGAATGTATAAAGAAACTGAAACACATTACAGAATGGCATGTAAAATAGATACTATGTTCTGACCTATAGGAAAATGCTAAATGTATAAAGGTATTATTAATCTTTCCAAGTTAATTAATACTAATGAATTAAAATAAAAAATACTAACAAAAATTTTAACTTGAAAGCCCTGGTGTAGCTCAGTGGATTGAGCACAGGCTGAGAACCAAAGGGTCATCAGTTCAGTCAGGCCACATGCCTGGGTTGTGAGCTAGGTCCCCAGTGGGGGCCGCATGAGAGGCAACCACACATTGATGTTTCTCTCTCTCTCTTTTTCCTTCCCTTCCTTCCCCTCTCTCTAAAAATAACTAAATAAAATCTTTAAAAAATTTAACTTGAAAAAGATGCTTTAAAACAAACAAGTAAGTAATAATATTTAGAAAAGGAAGTGTAATTAAGGCAAATTTGCTTTAGTAGATATATTTATGACTATAATAATAAAAATTACAACAAAGAGTTTAATGTTGCTAAATAATAATAAATTTAATAGAACAGAGTGGATAATCCTAAATAGGCAATGAGCAATGTTTTCAAGATGCATTTCATAAATGGAATATTTTTTCCGTATTTTACCATGGTGTTTAAGAGTTTTAGGAAAAGGAAAGTGAAACTTTAATTAATGACATTTAAGTAATCTGTGTCTGTATTCTGCTGGCCTTCATCAAAGGACAGGGACCAGAGCGTATCAATAGTGTGTTCAAAGGTTTGTCTTTATTCATTTTCTTTGTTAAATAATCTTGTTTGGAGCCAAGTTTGAAGATTTGTAAGACAACCAGTGGGCGCTCAGCTTCTTCTGGGAGTCCTGGCAGAGAGAGAAGTCATACAAGTAAACTTAAGTGAACAGGGCCCTGTATTTGCCCATGTAGATTTACTTAGATTCTCCTGAAGTAGGGATGGCTATTGTGTGCTGGTGAATTAAACGTAAAATAAAATAAAGAGTTTTGTAACTATTATTTCTGGTCCCTAACAGGGACAGAATTTCTGTCCAGGTTCCTTGGACCTTCCTTCATGGTTTTGTGATAACCTGTTTAGTCTTAAATTCCTCTGTGTGTGAAATATAAAGAGAACTTACCTGGGATTTAGGAAACTTGGGCTCTCTAATCTCCACTGCCTTTCTGTATAACCACGTCTTTGCCTTCTTGACCCTACCTACCCAGGAACTGAAGTAAATTATATCTAAAAGCAGTATGATCTCCAGATTCTGTAAGTAAAGGGGAGGACTTAAGGGAAGATCACTTATATTAAGCAGCAGGATAGCTTGAAGCGGCGCTTCCCTGGCGTGACACACAAAAGTTAGAAAAAACACTAGTTGCCCATATGAAAGTATGGGATGTACACAGCCTTCACTCCCCTAGAAGCCCCTGCTCTCTGAGGTCTGCTACAGATCTCTCAATCCATAGTTCTAAGATTCTTCCCTGCCCACCAAGCTTGTTTGCCAGTTGCCTATACAGTCTGGTCCGGATAACAGCCTCTGGAGAGAAGCAGTTATACCCAGTGTTTAAAAATACAGACTCTGCAGTCAGATTCCCTGAATTCAAATGCTGGGCCCACCCTTTCATCTCTGTAAAGTCTCAGGCAATGTTTTTAGTCCCTCTGTACCCCACTTCCTCATCTATAAAGGGGGAAATAAATAGTACTTACATCATTATGTGGAAGTGCACTTGCATTCATTAATGCATGTAAAGCTTTTGGGCCAGTGACTCATAGATAGTAAAGCAGTTAATAAAGAGTTGCTACCATTAATATTTATATTGATTCAATTTTAAATTGCTAAATAGATATTGTATGTAATTCTGTCTGTATTCTCCCCTTTTCTTCTTTCTTTCCTCCTTCCTTTCCTACTTTTCTTCTTTTCTTATTCCTTCTATCATCTTCCTCTCTGTGTTTTTCTTTCTTTTTCTTCACCTTTGTCTGCCCCTACTTTTCTAGAGAAATGTTTTAGGAGGCCTGCACTTACTTGCCAAGTACCTTGACTCGGTCTGGCTTGATCAAGCAGGCCAGGGGCCAGGGGCCTTGGTACGCCTCTCTGGTGTCTAGGCTATGCTCATTGTAAGCATCATCGAGCTGTGAAGAGTGCCAAAAGCAGATTTCATTAATCCTACCATCAGTAGGTCCGAATTCATTGCAACTAATACAATACCTGTTTTTCTAACTATGCCAACATTTTCTTGACACTGTGTATGACCTCCTGTTATTTCTCAACAAAAGCTGGCAAGTACAACCCAGCGGTGAAGTAAAACAGCCCAGCAGGCCACAAAATGCTGAGTGCATCCATGCTGAAATGAACAGCACATTCCAAAGACATCCACAACAGTTCAGAAGGAAAAATAATGAAAGAAAGAATGCAGAATCACGTAGAGGAGTGAGTAATCCTCTATGCCACCAGACTTTCATATCAATCTTCCCTACATTGTAAAGAAGGGTGACTGCTACACTGGAATCTTTTGCAGTTCTGATGCTAGTGCCATGTTTTGAGATGCTCATCCTACTTGTCCCCATCAGATTGTATCCCCACAGAAAGAATCACTTATGTCCTCCTGAGGGGTCAAGTCTCTAAAATCTTTAAAGTGTCTGCCAGCAACACCAAGAGAGAAAACAGCACCATATATATATAATAGTTATAGCTCAGATTTGGGATGAAATCAGACTGAAAGGATCTCTATATGTACAAGAAAATATGCAAGGAAAGGTGGAATTTGTTAGTTTCAAAGGCTTTAAATTTTCCCTCCTGTTTTTTGAAAAGATGTATATTAAACCAAACTTCCTGTTCTGAATTTAACTCTGATGAGCACAAGGCAGAGTTTTTATTTTCTAGCCAAAATACCAAACCTTCCTGGAAGCTCTTCCTATCAGTATGACTCTAAGACTGTTAATGAAAAGGGAAAACACTGAGACAAACAGTTTAGATGGTCTGACCAGGGGTGTCCAATGTTTTGTCATCTCTGATCCATGTTGGAAGAAAAAGAATTATCTTGGGCCACACATTAAATACATTGTGACACATAATAACAAAATAATCTCACAATGTTTTGAGTAAATTTATGATTTTGTATTGGGCCGCATTCACAGCCATCCTGGGCTGCATGTGGCCATGGACCGCAGGTTGGACGCCCCTGGATGGCTGTCCAATACAGTGATTGAACAATAGTATATCCCAGTTGTTGTCATAGGATCTGGGCAAAAAAAAAGAGAAAATAATATAGGGAAATTAAATATCTGCCATTACAGACTGGCACTCTAGTGAGGGTGACAGACATGAAATAAACTAGTAATTACAAAATGTAGGAATTGCCATACAAATGGTCAGAGCTCCATAGGAGAAAAAATCAGGAAGATGTGTTTTAATCTGAGCAGCACAGCAGAAGGTTTGTCTGAGGGAAAGGCTGGGTCCGACTGCAATGTGTAGAAAATATATGAAAGTCTAAGAACTAAAACTGTCATGTGGAATTATTAATAAATTTATCAATGCTAACATTCAATTTCTTCAAATAAAGCTATCTGAAAAAGGAAAGTGGTTTAATGGTGTTTGGTGTCTAATCTTCTCAAGGATCAGAAGCATTTCTTGCTGTTTATTGAACTAACAAAGAAAAGCTGCTATTTTCTTCAAATCTCCAGGCACCAAAGTTTTATTCTAAAATTTAAGTCCACCTGGTACTTCCACTGCATTTAGCATAGACTTCCATGTAGAGTGGGTGCTAGCAAATATCTGCATGATTGGGAGAACCAGTGAGAAAGGCTTGTACAAAGCTGAGAAATTAAATTAAATGTAGGAATGGACATAATGTTGGCTCAGAAAGAAAAGGAATGTCTTATAAATTGGTGATAGGGTTTGGAAAGGAAGTCTTCTTGGAAATTAATTCTTGAATCTAACTATTCACATTTACCTATACTTATGATGCACTCTTTAGTCAACGAAAGAAAATCTGGATATCTAGTCCTTATTCCTTTGATAAGTATGAACTATTCACAGAGGTCTGTAATGATTATTAAAAGATGAGAACTTGGACTGCCTTGCTATTTTGAAATAATATATGCACTTGTATCTTCATTGCAACATTATTTACAATAGCCAAAGTTTAAAAGCAGCCCAAGTGCCCATCAGTAGATGAGTGCATAAAAAGGCCTTGGTACATTTGCACCATGGAATATTACTCAGCTGTAAAAAAAAAAAAGGAAATCTTACCTTTTGCAGCAATGTGAATGGACCTGGAGAGTATTATGTTAAGTGAAATAAGCCAGTCAAAGAAAGACAGGTACCATATAATTTCACTTATATGTGGAACCTAATGAACAAAATAAACTAACAAATAGCATAGAAACAGACTCATAGGTACAGAGAACAGACTGACAGCTGTCAGAAGGGAGGGAATTGGAGGTGCTGTGTGAAAAAAGGTGAAGGGATTAAGCAAAAAAGAAAAGAAAAACACATAGACTCAGAGAACAATATAGTGACTACCAGATGGAAAAGGGTTAGGGATAGATAGGAGAGAGTAAAGAGGGCTGGTGAGGATAAATGGTGATGTAAGGAGACTTGACTTTGGGCTCTGAACACACAATGCAATGTCCAAATGATGTATTATAGAATTGTGTGCTTGAAACCTATATAATTCTATTAACTGATGCCACCCCAATAAACTTTAAAAAAGGAGAGAACTTGAGACATGGAATGAAATGTTAAAATATGATGCCCATAATAAAATATCTTCACTGAAGGTTAATGGACTTCACTGTGTAAGAACACTGTATGTCATCGGGGGGTTATAAGAATGATAGATTATAAATAATCACATTGTTGTAACCTACATAGGAAAACTGGGATCATAGCTGTGCATTTTGATCAAGTTGCTTAATTTCCAGAGTTGAAGCTTGTTCATTCCTAATTAGAAGGTATAATACTTGATTGTTTTTATACATTGCTGTTTTACATACAATCTCTCATTTAATTCTTGCAGAATAACTTATGATAGAGGTCTTATCAACCTTATTCACAGATATGTAAATGGAGTCTCAAATTGCTCACTTATTTAAAGTTGTTTAAACAGAAACAATTCCAGAAACAAAACTCATAATTTTATCTTCTCATTCAAAATTGTATGCATATTCCAGTAAATCATCCTCTGAGTGTTAGATTCATTATTAATTTTATTATAGATTAGAACAATACCTTTACTTATAATTACATTGTATGCATATTAGAAAGTGTTTAGTAAATGGTAAGGTTTTGCATACATATGAGATACTATGTGATCACTAAAGAATCGATCCACTAATTAACTGATGTATGTATTCTCTCATTTTTTAACAAACCCTTTATTAATGTCTTATAAGTGTTTTCATCACTGTTCTAGACACTAGGGGAATATGAGGAACCAGTTAGCAATTTAGATTTGGAGTTATCATTTGGCTTATATTTCATCATTATATATTGGCACACTGATCTATAAAACAATCATTTGCCAGACAATCGCTCATTAATGATTACTTACATTATTTGCTGCCATACAGAAGGACATTAGTAATCCTAGATGCTGGACTTTAGCCACTTAAGTCACTTAGTTATTGGCCTTAGAAGTATCTACTCATCTACATATTTCGCTGTTACATTTGATTGCACCCACTGGAACAAAAATAGATCACTGTGGGCTGGTGTGCTCTGACCTAGTTAAATACACAAGTAAATGACAGCTTTTCCAATAAATTTGTTTTAAGATAAGCAGCAAATATTTGTATTCTTCTAAAGTATTGTTTCCAAAATCTGAATTAGAGATTTGCTTAATTACTTGGGACTGTAAGTAACTATAACTTCACCATCTAATACATTTCAGAGTGCTGCAGAGTCTATTGAAGGTCTCCAACTGAAGTTTTTCATTTCTGTATGGACAAGAAACCTTTTTCATCCAATACAAACTGACAGAAAGTTTTCAAGTAACAAGCACATTGTTGGCTAGGTTTGCACTTTCTAATGATTATTAATTTTACATTTGGCCTAAACTCCAAAGTGCATTTAACGGTTACAAATGATATAAATTAGCTGTCATTTTTGAAATTAAACAACATTATTTCATGAACAGGGCAAGCATTCTCAGAAAAGAAACACCAGTTTAAATTATATGGCACCAAATATCAGCTTAATTCACTAAGCACTTTTACAAAGATATTTTTCCCATTAAAGTACATTATAGATGCCTATTTAGGGAAATTAGATGACAGGCTATTTCCAATATTAGGCCATATTTTCCCTATAGAAATGGAAATTTCAAAAAGTTCAACTTAATATATGGTTCTGCTTATGGGGCACTCTTAGTCATGCCAGCCTCCCCATATCTTTCATGAACACTTTTTCCTCTAATGGAGCCACTTAAAATGACATTAAAAACTTTTGAAAAACACTCTTCCCTTTTCTCCCTTTAATGAAATCAATGTTCCCATAATTTCAAGTATCTTATCAAACCTCTACAAAGACTAGTTCTTCTAACCACACTATGCAAAGAAATCTTGGTGGAAGATTTATGCTCAGGAGACATTTTTATTTCCTCACCATAGAGAGATGGGAAAAGGCATAGGGTGAAGACTATAGACTGCATGATTCAGTATGACAGATAAATGCAAATTATAAAAGACAAAGACATATTTGAATACTTAGAGTTCATTAAAATAGAGTATTTTGGCCACAGTGTCAACAGTAATGTGAGCAAACTCCTAAACTCTGATAATTATAAAAAAGTAAACTTAGTTTCTCAGAACAGATTATCAATTAGAATTATTTGTTTTTGTATTTGAGTACCTAGTCAAAATCAATTTTGCTTATTTTATATTTGAAAGCTGTTTCAAAATTGACACTATTTCTCATCTCTGTAATAATAATTGTTTTTCTCTTGTAACTGTATGGCTCCATGATCCTCTAATTGGCCTTGGTAAATTAGGATCCACAGAGTTCCAATCATGAATTAGCGAGTTCTGTCTTCCTCCAGCCACCCATTTCTGGCAGCACAGACTGTTTCATCTTAGATAAGCCAGGCTTGATATAATGGGCAATGTTTATGAAGTAAAATGGAAGGTAATGGACCAGTACTGGAAAAGCTGATCCATGACCGGATTGTTCTGATCCTTCATAATACTGTCGCTGACCTACTTGGCAAGTTGAATTCACTCTTCTTAATCATGCATAACGGGGGTCACTTAAACATTAAAGGACTGAAACTTCTCTCCCTCACATCCTTTGACTTAGATTAAACCTGTTGTTCCTCTTCAGTCTAGCATGAGGAAGGGCGTGGGTGTGTGCACACGTGTGTGAATGTGTCAGTATGTACATACATGCTTAAAGTGGGAAGTAATGGTTTACTGAAAAAATGGAGCCAAGCTTTATGTTTCATATGTCCACATTCTGTAAGGACATATGTAAGTGGAAACCATCAAGTTAGCCTAGAATGCCAATAGGTATATCTTAAGTCTTAATTAATAATGATCAAATCCTCTTTCTGTGTCTGAAATGTCTCACTTCTTCTTAAAATATACATAAGGATATTTTGTGTATATATAGTGAAATGGATCCTTAAAGTGTTAGGCAAAGGAGGAGCAGAAAATTGATAAGGATAAGTAATCCAGGATTTATACTTTAGGAAGAAACTTAAAATACGGCAGCAATGTGCTGTTAAAATGGCTGTTGGATGTTGGAAAAAACCATGGCCCACGACTAAGTGAAGTAGAAGTTTCAGAAACAGTAAGGCAGATGGTGAAGGAATGCCTAGAAAAGTGGACATACTAGACTGGATTTAGTAAGTGAAGCCAGAAGACACGATAATTAATTATATTACAAAGGAGAGGCCCTATGACTGTTGGCTAAGTAATTGGCTGTGCACTGATGAGAAAGGAATTGGTGTGTCTGAAAAACTCAGTGACAGACATCCACTCTAGGGCAGGGAGGAGGGCCGGAGATGCTAAGAACTGGGCTCACTGATAGCAATAGGGATATTAAGGTCCTTACTCTTAGGTCATAACTAAGAGTAAGGACCTTAACTCTATGACTAAGGTCATAACTCTTAGTACTCTCCTGCCTAGTTTGATGGTAGATAGACAAATGCATCAGGCATAGCTAATTGTGGTAAAAAGATCGTGATAACCAGAATCTCATAGCAAACAAGGATAACAGTCTGGATCACTACATCGTAAGTCACCTAGACAAGCAGAAGTTCTAGGAGAACTTCAAGAGCATCTAGAATAAATAGTATACAAGAAGTGTAATGAATATTAGTTGCAGTTACAAGATGAATTGCTACATGTGCACTGTAGTTTTAAAATTCTTCTTAGTTCCTCCAGGAAAAAGACCAAAATTTAACCAGAAAACTGTAGGAGCTGTTTCCAGATAGAATGAACTTGCTATTGAGTCAAGTGTTTCTGAGTAGTACAAGGCATTGTAGAAAATGCTGTAAATGTCGCACCACACAAAATCCCTCTCATGATCGAGGCACTTGTTCTCCCAGCTTTCCAGGAATGGACGGACTTCAGCTGAAGAAAGCTGCCCTATCCAAGGATAAACCCACTTCTAAGGTCAATATACAAAAATTCAGCTTCTTGCTTCAATTCTGAAGGGACAACTCAGCTCCAGAGCTCCCCGTTTTTTGACTGAAGGGTTTGTTTTGACTGAAACATCATCCAGTTTTTCTCTTCTCTCAAACTTTCACGTATTCCTCAGAGATGTGTTGTTCCTGAGAACACTTGAATGAAAACCTCCTGCATACAAATTTCTGTTTACTAAAGAACCTGCCTTAGGACACAGGGTCACACAGACTATAAGTGACAACCAGAATTAAAACTCAAACTTTAGACTCTCATTGTAATGCTCTTTCCTCTACATTGTACCAATAAATTTTTTCAATGGTTTTTATCTATGCTATAATACAAAGCATAGTGACATATAAATTACTTGTTTATATATCCTGTGTTTCAAACTAAGATATAAGCTTCTTGAAGGCAAGACGATATATCAGAGACATACTTACTTTTTAAATTGAGCATATTTAGTATCTCATTTTAAGCACTCAACTAACATTGTACTCATTCAGAGAATAACTATAATGATAAATATTTTTTAATTTATTTGAAAAATATGATGTAATAAATTAATACAAATATTTTCTACAAGAATGGCAGTGTGTTAGAGGAGTTGTTAAGAATGTACTGCTGTCCTTTCTGACTTCCCTCTCTATTATTACTACCAATACAAGGCTATTTACATAACTCATTGCTCTGCTCCCCCCTTTGCCTCCTATGCGTATTGCTATCTTTATCTTCCTAAATTACAATTATGAGTAAATAATTATCTTTCTTAAAAGCCTGATAGCCCTGACTGGTGTGGCTCACAGGTTGAGCATCATCCCACAAACTGAAAGATTGCCAATTCAATTCCTGGTCAGGGCACATGCCCAGGTTGTGGACCATGTCCTCAGTGGAGGGTGTGGGAGAGGCAACCAATTGAGGTTTCTCTTGCACATCAATGTTTCTCTCCTTCTCTTTTTATCTCCCTTCCCCCCCCCCCTAAAAACAAATAAGTAAAATCTTTGTTAAAAGCCTGACAAATCTTTTTTTATAAGATAAACTAAATCTAATGTTTTTTCCTGGATAAATAGAATATTCTCCACACTTATTACCACCTTACTTCTGTTTCATTTACCATCACTTCACTTCATGCACCCTAAATTTCTTTCTCATGATTCTGTTCTCACTATTTCCTTTCCTCTCAAATGTTTACCTAATCTCCATTAGTCAAAACTTTAACCATATTTAGGGCCCAGATTAAACACCACTGCATCAGACCTCATTCATATTGCCTCTCCCAAGCTACTAGTAATTTTTTCTATAATAAGTATACATGTTACCATTTTATTCTCCTCTGGAATGTACCATTTTAAAACATGCATATTACACATAGCTCTACTTCTCTTAGCCCCCATTTTTCCTTTTATTCATCAAAGTATTGCCTTGTGAATGTTAGTTACCATGGGATGTTTACTGAGTGAATGAGATACAGATGGATCTTGACAACATAATAGCCAAATGACCCCATGGAACTGATCAGTCTACCTTAAGATATATGTGTCAAATGTATTTAATGATGTTTAGGTGGCAAGTTGCTTAAATAATGAGGAGAAACTTTAGAGATAGAAAAGATTTCATTAGAAATTGAGAAAGCAGAAATACTAGGGAAAGAAAAGACATTGACACTGAAGTGGATCCTTGCCTCTTGCCTAAATTTGGTATGTACAGTGATGAAAGTGAGAAAATACAACATGATATATTTTCATAAGTTCACTGCCTTATTTAATAATGCTATTGTCTACAGCCATACCACCCTGAATGTGCCCAATCTCGTCTAATAATGCCATTAACATTAGCATAACTCTAACTTATATCCTAAAAATTGTACCTGTAATTTCTGTGATGTGTATATATTTGTGTTATGGTTTTGTAAATGTGTCATATGTTTATTTTCAGACATTCAGACATTTTAAATGGGCTATAGCATGGCTTTAATCCTAATTTTCAGCAATAATGGTAGTTACAGTAGTCTGCTTTTCTTTGGGGGAAAAGTAGTCCTGAGAATTGTTTAGTACCTTGCTATATACTTTATTTCTATGTGATTAGAAATACAATGGGAAACAGTTACCTACTTTCTTATGCTTCTGAATAGCTGAGATGCGATTTCAAGGGCTAGTTTCAGCACCTTGGTCAGAGCAATGGGACTAAGAACATTTTTGGACATTTGTACACCTTGAATTCAATAGGGCAATTATTGTTTCTCCATACCAGCAAGTATATATTCTTTTTTAAAAAGATTTTATTATTTTTTTAACTTTATTTATTTATTTTTAGAGAGGGAATGGAGAGAGAGAGAGAGAGAACATCAATGTGTGGTTGCTGGGGGCTGTGGCCTGCAACCCAGGCATGTACCCTGACTGGGAATCGAACCTGCGATGCTTTGGTTCGCAGCCCGCGCTCAATCCACTGAGCTATGCCAGCCAGGGCACAAGTATATATTCTAAAGTGATTGGCAAGGGGATACAGTACCCAGCTATAATAATTCTTTATGTATCCACTAATGTCTTCAGGCAGCTTTGCCTTAAATTTCTAAAAAATTCAGAGACATTGAAATTAACAACAAGCTGACAGTAACCAGAGGAGAGGTGGGAAGGCGTAATGGGGGGAAAGGGGCAAGGGTTTTCAGGAATGTCTATAAAGGACATGGACAAAACCAAAGGGGACAAACCAAGGGGTGGGAAGTGGGAATAGCTGGGGTGGAGGGGAGTGTCAGGGTGGAGGGGGTGAATGGAGACAACTGTACTTGAACAACAATAAAAATCAATCATAGATGACCTCAGATTGCAGAAAACATGAAGATCATCGAATCTGATATTTTTTACCTCCCTATTATAAAAACAAATACTTCTCCTTAAGTTATTATCTAAGCCTGAGAAGTTACATAACAAAAAGGAAGGGAATATAATAGTTTGATTTTTTGTGAAAAATACATATTTGCATGTGGAAGAAAAAATGAGCAATTACAGAAATGTTCACAGTGGTTTCAGAGTTACAATTGCTCCTTTTGCTTACCTTTGTTTTCTAACATTTCTCCCATTAGCATGCATGATTTAGAAATGATACATATTCTTTATAAAAGTAAATCAACTTCCCTTCACAAATCTAGGGTGAAGCAAAGGCCTTACAGAGATTACAGAGTTAATTAGGTAATCATACCTTACAGGTCCAATGAATATTGAGGGCAGCAGTGATAAAAAGGACCAACCTGCAAGCCCAATACTATTGTGGGGAAAAGTCAAAGCGATTTGGTTGACCATCATTCCCACTCAGCCTTAGCCCCTGTCCGAACTCCCTTCCTTCTGTTTGTACTTGTCACACCAGCCACGTGCATTTGTGGCAGATGGTTTTGAAAATCTCCTCCAGTTCTCATAATTTGTACTTCCAAGCTTCCATATTCTGTATTGATGCTTTATGGATGATCATGATCATGATAATAACTAACATCTCTGTGTGCTTACTATGTATTAGAAGCAATTCTAACTATTTCAGTATAACTGATTCAGTCTTTGCCTCAGAACTTGAATTTGTCACTATTATTTTGCCAACATGACAAATGAAACAAAGTCCTAAACAGGTAAAGCAATAGGCCTAAAGCCACAAAACTATTTGTGGAAAATGGTTATCCATTCTAGATTGTAAAGAAATAAAACGTTTTTGGAATGTATCAATTGGTATGTGTAAGTTTAGATGGAATCTAGACTAATGTGAACGTTGTTTTAACTGGCCTTTGTAGAATTGAACGTTCTAAAAATTACTCAAAATGTCAGGAGTCCTCAGGATTGGTTAAAATAGGCTCCAAAGCTTATTGATCAGATTACAAAATTTATAAGATTAGAAACATAAAATGGACACTTTCTTAATGCTTTTCTACTTAACAAGATTAATATTATTGTATAGAGAGTGATGTGCTTTATTCTTTCATATTTTACGCCATCTATTTCCCACCTAATAGGGAATTAAAATTGTCATGGTAGTAATACAAATGGAAAAAATTGTTATATTTCAGCTTTGACATCGAAAATAATATTGCAATATATTAAGAATGACAACCACACTTCAGGGAGAGAAAATTACTTCCTAGGCAGGGTAGTAGGATTGATTATATACAAGCTGGAAGAGAAAGTAGGGAGAAAGGATTAGGAAAGCTGATGGCCAGATATTTGTCACAGTATCTAACCTCTTAAACAGCAGAAATATGTTAAAAGATTAAGATGAATGGCAATGACATAAATTTTAAAAAGGTGTCTGTTTTCCTTTGAGAATCTGCAGGGAAATTGTATCTAGGCTCCTTCCTACTCGGCAAAGTAAATTCACCTCCTTCTCCCTTCAGAAAGTTATGTCTCATTCCACATATTTTTTATTCACTCACATGCACACATGGGTATTTTAGTCATTGTGTAGTGTAGACTTTGGCTGCGTTTTACATTAAGCAGTTAACATAAGCAGTATTTAAAATTGAGTAAAGGTTATTATATTAATCTTAATAGTGGTATTATTTTATTCAAAAATGATGAAGAATTAGGAATTCATAATTGGATAGTTAATAGAATGATCTAATTAACTGAGGTTCTGGAATGTTTACTTCCCATGGCTTAAAATTCATCATCTCATATAAAAACAAATGGCTCAAGTATTTGTTGTGTAAATCTAACTCAGTTTCATAATATATGTATTTTTTGCTTTGCTTTGCAAATACTGGATTATTTATCACTTTGGGAGGATGAAAAATTATCATATATTCATCACCATGACCTGTGTGTGTTATCTTTGCTTACTAGCTATCTTTAGCTTTTATGCATATTATTTTGGTTTGGATATTGACAGGAACATAAATGAGAGGAAAAAATGTCACCCAAAGTTCTTTTGTCCACTGCTCTTCACTCAAAACAGTTTCATTATCTTTTTTCTCTTTCTTGCTTTTTATCTATATATTACAATTTAAATGTTTCATGTGATAAATTTATAATTATGTTTTTACTTTTGCCACTTAATATATATTTCATAACTCATTTCTGTTATATATAAAATATGAAATGTAAAGTTCATAAATGCATATGCAAATATAAAGATGCAATATGGTATTAGGTGAAGTTTTATAAAACTTTCACTTGAGGTTGTTCAATTAATAATGGAAAATACATTTATCAATATTTTGCATGGGAGCAGTTTTTGACAATTTGTATCTTTTATCAAACTTTAAAAATCTCTAAGTGATTATAGAAAAAGCATTGGAGAAAAAACATTGATATTGCTTCATATTTTTAGATGGGATATAATTTTCTAATATTTTAAGCAGATAGAAAACATAAAGCGAAACATTAAAATATTCAGATATATAAAGTGATTTAAATATGCTCACAATAACACAAATCACTTGTTCTTTACACTTTCTAATGTCTTGAGGGATAAAAAAAGAAAAAGTGGGATTGAAAAATTAATTACTTTGTTACTCAGAGTAATTATGGATATCCATAAAATATGAGATTTATCTCTTCCTTTGATCATAAATTACCTGTAAAATATGGTCTTTGAAGAAAGAGCATGGATCTCCTCTATAATAAAAAAAGAATATAGATTATTTTCAAAATCAACCACTCAGAACTCAAAATTCAAATCTGTTTATCAATTGGCAACGCATTGGTGGTTCAGTGGTAGAATTCTCCCCCTCTCTAAAAATAAATAAAATCTTTTTGTTAATGTGTACTGAATTTTTTTTAGAAAAGAACTGCTGGTAACATCTGCTATTTTCCATACCTCTGTCTGTGAAAAGTCTTCCTGATGCAGTCTTGAGAAAAAAAGGACATTCACAAAAAATTATAAAAGTTGGACTCCTTTACTAGTTACTATACTAATACCAATGTAAATAAGCATGCAAAGTGATGACTGAGTTGTTTTGTTTTAAGGATGCAAATAACATATCTTAGTTGTTATCTTTAATCTTTTGGGCCTTATGTGTTATACTTCTCTTCTATTATTAATAAAACATTAGTGGAGGTTCTAATATGTCTCGTTCAGAAATTTCTGCTGCATTTTAAGAATAGATATTTTATTTTATAAAAATCTACCCTGCAACCATCTGGATTAGTCATTATTCTCTAAATATTTCTTACATTTTTCCCTGTTGAGTTTTTATTCTCCTTTTTTGCCTCCTGCCTCCATCCCTACTGATGCAATCCTAACTTTACACCTAAAGGATGTCCCCTACTTCATGCCTTCAATGAATCATTTCCTAGTTTCCCTTCACTCACCAAATCGTAAACATTTAAAACATGAGCCCTAGTCCCTAGAACATAAAATTGCACTATGAATGTAATGGGAAAACAATGCACAACTATAGATTTGAATCAGTAGAAATATGTAACATGTTTTAAAGGGTTGTGTCTTATGAAGTATGAAATTTTTCACTCAGTAATTAAATTGAAATAGACTTCACTCTGTGTGAAGGTTTTGATAAGTGACAATCTTACCTTACACATGATCCTTAAGAATTATAAGATTATCTCACAAACTTACCAGATGGAGCAAATATTATCTCCATTTTACAGGTGAATACACCAAGGCTGAGGAAGGTTCATCTAATTTCTGAGGTTGTACAGCTGTGAGTGAAGGAGCCTGACTTATTGACTAAAGTCCTTTCTTTATCCATAATATTACTACAGTGTAGGAAAGGGAGGTGTGAATCCTTTTCAATATTTTGATTTAATGGCATGTATAAACCATAATAGTTACTGTAAATAATAAGACAATCTTTTAGAAGCCCATGCCCAGGTCATTGAAAGTATGTTTTTATTTTTGTTTTTTACATTCATCAAATGGTTATTCTAGGTCTCCAGTCCTTTTTTTCTTTTTTTTTTTTAAACAGATTTGCTAAAAAAAAATTCATCCTTTATAATCACAAAAGAGATCAGAATATTAATTAAAACTATTATAGAAATTTGGAGTAAGGACAATACAAGGAGCTAGATGGACTGTGGTTGATCCTTAAAATCAGGAGAAGGAAAGGCTAGGTCTCTGGCAAATGGTGCTCTCCTCACAAAGGAGGCTGAGATCCCCGGGATGCACCCACAGCTCTGTTGATGGACAGGGCCATGGGCTGCACTGTGCAGATGCCACTTCCAGGTTCCGCACTAAACAACTCCCCTGTGGCCAGGATTGAAGAAGAATGACTCTGGCTCCTTTGTGGTGGAAAATCTCAAGAGACCAAAAATGAAAAGAGGGCTCATTTTGACCTTTTGCCTGATTATAAAGAGAGGTTCTGACTTCTGAATGCACACTCGTTAAAGGGCTTCTGCTCTCACCTCAGAGCAACTGGAGGGCCTGAGGGATCATTACCTTTAGAAAGCTCCTGGTTAGGGATCTGAGATCTTGGGCCTCATCCTGGAGGAGCCAGCCATTGGGTATTATAGATTCTTGAAATGAGAAATTACCTGCAACACCCTTTCTATGCTTTATTTTTTTCAGATTACCTGGACAAGATATGAGGAAAAAAATCTGCTGTATCCCTGAAAATGTATCATTTAACTTCTGATTTCGAAAATAAAGGATGGAAGGCTCCCCAAGCATTAGAAGGAGTGAGAACAGCATTCTAAATATCTTTCTTCAAATATTTTAGTTTACCATAGAGTTGGTTATGCTTACAAGGATTGACAAGGAAGGGAAGGGAGCAATGCCATCTCCTCAGCAGGTATAAAATCTGCATCATGTGTGAGGGGAGGAAGGGACTTCACAAGCATTGTTTATGAACTGCTGCCTTAGGCCTTCATATTACCAGCAGTAATTGGGAGAGGGGTTTATTTCCATTTTAATTTGTCTAACTTTTTTTAGTTGAGGAAGCATATTAACATTTTGTCCATGAGTAGTCTACCTTCTTCACCCTACTCTTTTTGTCTCAAATTTCTGCAATACTTTTCAATTTGTATAGGTCTCTTGTGAACAATCCCTTTTAGCAATGATGGGGTTAGGAGAGGCTTAGAACCCAGAATATCCCTCCGATGAATGAAAGTAAAAATTTGAATTCCCTCAATACTTTCAGGCTTCTAATTTTGAGGCCTAAAATAGTATGTAACACGCTGCAGACTGTAAGTACTGGTCCCAAAGCATCACCATTGTATGACACAGTAGAAAGAGACCTGCCCCTCAAGTCAGCGCCAAGGTTACCTCAGACCTCAATCATTTATTATGATATGCTCCAAACAACACTTAGAGTCACTCTTCCCATCATAAAATGGGGATCAAGGTATCTGTCTCATTCAAATGTTTCCAATAACCTTTCCTGATTACCTCCATATTCAAGGATCATTGAGTGAGTTTTAGATATAGTTTCTTCAAGAAAAAAAAAAAAGGTCAAATATCCCTGTAAGGTAACTAAATAACATTCAAGTGATTCATGACTGGTAATAGGAGAATCTCTGGGTAGCAATAGGTTACTGGCCTATTATGAAAGTCTCAAACTGTTTTCCCTTGATATTAACCTTCCCCTTAGGGATATATGCCCTACATTGTGTCCTCAGGGAAAGTCTGCTCACTATT